>JAIPRM010014237.1:0-10879 GCA_025469315.1 Stegophylla sp. TES_Ste_2020
TTTTCAATTTTACGAAAATTCCGGTAACTGCATATTTTGCCGTTTTTCGTTAATTTTTCGACAGTTTTTCACCGCGCTTGGAAAAAGTATTGAGAAATTGGAAAAATGACCTCTCTAAAGTACCATCCGGGTGTGATTCCGGTTCTGATCGATACTGATCGAAACTTTCGGACAAGTATTTCTATACGAAAAAGTGTTCACAGAAAGAGAAAAAAAAAGAAAAAAGAAAAAAAAATAAACATCATTGTAAAATCATAAGCTTCTTCACTTCGTTCAGAATCTAAAAAACGATCTGCTGAAGGTTACGTCGCGACGGTTTGGTTAGTCGTCGTCGTTATATTGTACCTATTATGTAAATTGATTAATAAGTCAGTACTAAGTACCGAACTCTTGCTATATTGGACAATATATTATTTTAATGAAACAAATAATTACTAACGATCCGACTTCAAAAAGGAAAAAAATTGTGTAAAAATATATATATATATATATATTTTTTTTTTTTTTGAAAAAACCGATTTATAGTTTTTAAATGGATCACATAACAATTCATCGTTATATCAATATAAAAAAAAAAAAAAAAATTGTATAATTTTACGATATTGTCAAAGGGCAATCTATGACCATTAGAATGCATTAAAAATGTAAAATTTTATATTTTGCTGTATTTCTCAAATTTCAAATTGCCCTTATTCGTTCAAAATTCAACTAATTTTAAAATGGAAATATAAAATTAATATTTCCTAATTTTTGAAAAAATGTTTAAAAATTTACCTCGATTTCTGAATTCTAGATTCAGAGTGGAGAAAAGATGCTTGTGTTTATACAATAATATTATTTTTTTTCTGTATACACGTTCAGAAATACTTGTCTAAAAGTTTTGACCATAAACTTTCGGCTCTAGAAAACTTAAGAGAGTTAATTTTTCCATATTATCAATAGTTTTTTCAACATTTAAGAAAAATTACCTAAAATTAGGTGATAATGTATGAAAATTTGAATATAAGATAGACAGTAATATGGAAAATATTTCGTTAAGAAAAAAGTTTTGGTATGTTAAAAAAAAGTAAAGTAGACGACAATAGACGAGAAAGCCGGACATACTATGCATCACGGATATTCTTCGCTCTTCGGGGAAGAGCAAAAATTATTTCCCCTTTGCAAAAAGGGGAAATAATATGGTCCTTGGTTTATTGTTGGTTTGTTTAAATATTAAAAATATCAAATTCCAATTCGCGTGGGGCCAGTGGAAAAAATTCGAATAACGCTTTTACAGTGCTAAATTGAATAGAATATAGTAACTACTCATTTGTGCCAAATTACAAATGACTGAAGATTATGTAATGGGTTTTTTTTGACAATGTTGAGAATGCCTTGAAGTTTCACTTGACCGTGTTCACTGACGGTCGACCACATTTCGTCGTCGTCGTTGTAAAAGAATATTCCGCGTCAGATTGCTTTTATTGGCACATCATAATACAAGTATATATATATAAATTATATGCATACGTATTAACGTTTTATTCCATTAAATTCGCAGCTTTAAAAATGTTTTAAATAAATCAACATTTTATAGGTAAATTTCATAGCGAGAAAATATGGCATCGAGATTTTATTATCACGTTAAATTCAACATCTCATCGTAGTGATTTCAAACAAACGTTCGTACGCGCACGCGAACCCGTTTGTTTTAATTTCGCGCAAAACCGCATGGATTGGCCGATTCTTCAATTGTCACCTTCAAAGTTATGTAACGTCCAATTGAATGGACACACACACACACACATATATATTATATACGTGTGCGTGTGTGTGTGTGTGGTGTGAATGTGTATGTGTATATATTAAATAATATTATGCAACCGACATTTTGAATTTTAACAACACAGTAGTAGGTACCTGATGTACCTATAATAGTAGTGCGATAAATCGAAAATTAAATTCAATGGGTGTATTTTGGTCTTTGCTCACTTTCATAAGTTAATATTTTACATGGACAATAATGGTGGTGCTCCAACAGGTACAGCTGGTATATAGGCGTATGGCATGCTAATCACAAATACGCAACGAACCGTTCACATCGAAGCGGCCGTAACCGTAAAACCACGAGCGCGAAAAGAAAAAATAATAATAATAATAATAATAATAATAAAAAGAGTAACGTGATCTAAGTAAATGAAGTAATAAAAATAAATACATGAATTATAAATAAAGTGTCTTCACTGTAATATTATGCTTTTATTATTTTACGACGACTACCAGCTTCTTTACCTTCACGCCTTCCTATGAAGTTTGAGATCTGCTAAATATACGCGTATTATATTTTATGTACGAGTGAAAATAACTGTAGAATATTATTTAAATAATCGGGCTTCAATATGTATTACCACGTGATAAAATTTGCATAGAAAAACATCATATACATGTAATAATATCTTATTGTTTTTATTTGTTTTTGTATCTCTACACGTCTCATACCCACTGTAAAGAGAAAATGGTGATTTGGTCAAAATAAAATTTTAAATAGGTACGTTGCATAATAAAATACGAAATTATGCGCGCATTTGACATTTAAACCGTTTCGAAAAATAAGTATTCCATTTCAAAGATAAAAAATTAATACGATTCAGGTTTAACAAAAAAATGTATTTATAAAAGCTTAGGAAAAATAAAAACGTAGCTAAAAATACCACGACGATATGACCAATGTCCATTGGTCCGGTTTTGTTTAATTTTATACTTCGAACGGGTGCCACAATGAAAGAATGCGGTCAAAAAGGAATGGATACGTAGGGATTTAATACACATTACGTATACTTAAAAATATTAGGTTAAAAAAAAATTAAGACAAAAAGTCTAGTGTATCATCTTTATATTAGTACCGGGCTGTTATAATATATAGATTATAGTGTAAAGTAGGTAGGTACGTTATTTTTTTTTTGCCCTTTTTATAATCAATAAGTGTTCGGTAATAAATCAACCGCAGTGTTTATTTTATGCAGTTAACCGGTCTTTATACAATAAAAATAAATTATATACGACCCATAAAACTCCTCCCAAATACAATATAATAAAGAACAGCTCTTTTCAACATCTATTTTGCACCATTTATGTCGTATTCAGCGGCGTTTCAGCGCATAATTAAATGTTATTACATGTATTAAATTAAATTAGAATTTTCAAGTGAATATATTACATACATGAATTTATTTGTTATTTTCGTGAACTACTATTAAATCGAATCATAATAATTAGTGATTGATTTAAAAAACTAAGAAACCGATTAACAAATTTTACTTAATCGTACCTATATTTATTCTTAAATTTGGCTTACCCATATTTACTATAAATAATTGTTAATAATTAAATAATGATATATAGAAATTATTGTAAATTTTGACTGATATACTTAATCCAAATACTTTTTTATTAAAGATATCAGAGTCTTTTAGATTCCGAGTGGAGCGAAGAAGCTAGAATTACACTATGGTGTTTACTTTTTCTTTTTCCTCATTTTTTCTTTTACTTTTCTGTAAACATTTTCTCGTACGGAAAACTTTTCCAAAAGTTTCAACCAGCAATTTATTGAATCACAATTAGTCTCCAAATTGTACTTTGTTGAAATCCTCAGTAGTTTTATCAAAATATGAAGAAAACTACCCAAAATTTGACAAAAACACCTAATTCGATTTTTTCAATCCAAACTTAATGAAAATTTAAATCTAGCTAGACAACATTATGAGAAATATTTTAATGCAAGATATGATACATTTTTTGTCTTATCAAAAAATATTATTTTCCTGTTTTCATATTTTAACAGTAGAATAATAACTGGCTGAACACTAAATAATTTTAGATTCTGAACAAAGTGAAGAAGCTAGTGTTTTTATAACAATATTTATTTTTAGATTCTGAACGTAGTGAAGAAAGCTTATGATTTTACAATGATGTTTTTATTTTCTTTCTGTAAAGACTTTTTGAATAGAAATACTTATCTAAAAGTTTCGATTAGTATCTCTATAGATTCTGAATCACATCCAGATGATACTTTAAAGAGGTAATTTTTCCAATTTTTCAATACTTTTTCCAAAAACATTGAAAATCTGTTGAAAAATTGACAAAAAACTGCAAAATATGCAATTACCGGAATTTCTGTAAAATTGAAAACTGCTTTTTAACAAACTTCAAAAATAATGCAGCTAGGGACTTGAAACTTTCACCAACTACTACAAAATAGTCATAAGAATATTTCACAAAAATTTCAAAAAGATTTGATCAATTTTGAGTTAAGTACAGCATTTTGAAAATTTCTGAAATTTCTCATTTTAGATTCTGAGCGATAGCGAGGAATGTATTGGTTTTACAAATCTGTGTTTTTTTTTCCATCCATATGTATGTCATCATGATTTTGGGTAAAGATACTAGTCCAAGTTTCGAACAGTAACTCTATTTATATGTATTTCTAATGGTACTGAAAAAATTACGAAAATCGTTAAATTTTTTTATAACCATTGAAAGTTAGTATTTTGACAGAATTCATTAATTTTACATAAAATTACACTTAAACGCATAAAAAAATAATCGATTCAATCGATCTTTATGAAACTTGATACATAGATGAAGAATTACATTGCAAATATTTTGGTGTATAAAAATATTTTATGGACGAATAATTAAAAATTATACAAGGTTTTTGTGGAAACAAAATCGGAAAAAATACTATAAAAATATTAAATGCTATTAATAAAAACAAACATGGATTACTTTGTTATTAATTAATAATATTGGACTATTACTGAACATTTGAAAAAAATTAGGGGATTTTATTTTTATGAACCTATTATTGGAAAAAAGTTAATTCTATAAATAGATAAAAATTCAGGGATTCCCATAAAAAGACCAAAATGTTAATTACACTAATTACTGAGAGGTTGACCATTTATTAATTTATAAAATAGATTTTTATTGCATTTTTTATTATGACATAACCTCATACACACGCGCGCGCAAACACACACACACACACACGCATGCACGCACACTAATATTGAATACCCAACATTGTTAAATAACGCTTTGTTAAATATTTCCTTATCGCCAATTATTATTATTATATAGTATTTGAAGCTTTCACTCAGAATCGTTTTATTGAAGAAATGATTTATCGTTTCTTTAAAATTAAATACCTACACCTACCAAGTTCTTTACACCCGAGGTGCGAAGAATACTCGTACCCGTCGCGCGTCGTACGAATAATACCCATCGTGCGAAGTATATCCAGCTTTTTTTTAGATTATATCCTACATTTATTAAAAAAGAAATTATATTATCAGGATTTACTTCATTATTTAAGCCTTGATAAAGTACAAAAATTCGGTTCCACGCTCTTAATTATTTACAAAGTTACAGTCGTTTGAAAGTCGCGCATTGTACTGATTGCGAGGATGGTTCTATAGGTATTAACAATCTATAGTCTACAAGGTATTTTCATAGTGTTCGCGACCAATATTTTTTATATTTATTATTGTAATTTAGATTTATTTGTGTATAAGATGGACAGATTGACGGCGGTTAGACATACTACACAACTTTTCGCCATTTTATGTATTTCTCGACGCCGATACGGTGGTGTAAATTAAAATTCACGTGCATTAATAATTTCCTAATTATTCTATTTTGAATTCAATAATTTTGGTTTTATATTAAATACCTACTATTTCAACGCTGTTCTTATGGCATACTGATGAAGACATTTAATTTGAATGTGATGGTACCGGGATCAAATCTTATCCCGTAAACTAAATATTTTGCACTTTTTTCAACCGTGACTGACCACAGGGGACACGATAAATATTAGTGCTAATTATATTATAGCGAATTAATGTTGATTTACGATAGTTAGAGCCTCTTAAATTTATTTTATTATGACGTTTATATTTTATTGTAATTTGAAATTATTTATGGAATATTCTTTAGATGTAAGAGAGTATATGAAAAATCTAATTTGTTTTTCGTAAATGTTGTACCTATGTAACAAAATAATTTTTAGTTCAACATTTAAATTCAATGCGTGTATACCAGTATATTATGTATGATACCTTACAATCACACAAAAATAAATTAATCTTGTTATTCTGGTCGAATTTCCAACACTTACTCGTACTTACTATTATGTAACTTATAATACAAATTCGAATAATGAAGTGGACATAGATTATTCTGTTATTAAATAACAATAAACATACTGATAATTACTATTTACTATTGTATATTAACTGAAGCTCCACTCAGAATTTATTGTTTTATTGAAGGAATTATTTATCGATTCTTTAAAATGCAACATACCCGCCCTGGGCTAGTGCCATGAAGTACTAGTGGGGAGGATGTAACTGTAAAAATGCTGACTACAAATACTGTTTAAAAACGTGTAAATAAGACTACATTCCACAAAATTACCAATTTGCCGACTGACTTAATTATTCCTTTCAAATAAGCAAAATAAAAAGGTTATCAACTCTTTTTTCCAATTTTATCGACTGAATCCAGAATGTTAAATTTGTCGACTGAAACTTCCTTAATAATTGAAGTGGAGGAGTACTACACCCCACCCCCTCTAAATCCTGTCCTGCTGACCCGCCAAGAATAGCCCACTCGTGATGCGAAGAATACTCATGGCACGAAATATATCTGGCTTTTTATATTCGTAATTTGTCATTATTTTAATTTTTATAAAACAAAAATAAGTCATACATCAATTATCTTTCTACAGTTTTTTTTTTACCAAATCGGTCATACAAATTCACTTTTAATTCAACCCTAACGCTTTAAAATAGCTACATAATTTTTAACCAAATGATTTTTTTTTTTTTTTGTTTTCATAATATATCTTCCATTTTCATTAACTAAATTTCTGTATTAGGTAATAGTTGTTTGTCTCTCTTCTGGTAAAAAGAAATAACAGCTTGTAACTACCATTTAAAAATTCAAAAGGCCCTTTTCCTCGTACTCTTCTTGATAACACAAAAATTCTTAAAACATAACTTTGAGACCTTATTAGCTCTCACAGTTACTTATGAACGAGAAATAAGTAAAAATTAGAACTACAATCTTTTGCATTTTAAATGATATGTTATAGTTAAGTATAGAAAACAAAATAATAATAATAATACCAATTACTTTGTACGTCATATTAAATCCAAACGAGAAAAAATTTGTAAAATAAATCTTATAACTTTTCGTCGACAAAATTATAAAATATATACTTTTGATATTCCACAAATACGTACATCGACAACAGTAATATCACGTTAGTTTCCATTGTAAATTAAAACACACAATTTTTTGGAAACGTATACGTTATATACGTATATATATATATATATATTTATATATACTATAAAAAGTGTCAGCATTATACAAAGGATAATGTTTTTGGCACGAGGAAATCAGTTGTAAAAAAAAAGCCGGACATACTTCGCACGACGGGTGGTATTCTCTTGACGGGCGTATTAAATTTTAAATAAACGATAAATCTTTTCTTCAGTAAAACGAAAGTTCGAAAAATGTCCAAAATTTTTTTTCACATTTTCAAAATTTTCTTGCGCCAAAATCTTTTTTATAGAATTTTCTATCTATGTTTAAATTTTCATAAAATTCGGATCAAAAAATGATGGTTTCCGAGTCGTTTTTGTCAAATTTTGGGTAGTTTTTTCCAAAAAAAAAAATTGAAGAATTGAGAAATTCAAAAAAATGACCTCTTTAAAGTACAATCTAGAGGCAAATCCGGTTTCAAAAAGTTATTTTTCGAAACTTTTGGACAAGTATTTCTATACGAAAAGTTGTACACAGAAAAAAAAAAATAATAAACATCATTGTAAAAACACTAGCTTTTTCACTTCATTCAGAATCTAAAAGAAAAAAAAAGAAAAAGAAAAAAATAAACATCATTGTAAAAACACTAGCTTCTTTACTTCATTCAGAATCTAAAATCAGTGTATATACAGATATATTTCTTTTGATTTAACTATAAGAATAAATGCATAATAGATTTTTAGTTTTATTATTCACTGTTTGTGCTTAATTTCTTTAATTTAAATCAATCTATTGTTTTATTTTTTCATTCGAACCCTAACGATCTATACTTTGACACAATACATGGATTATAATATGATGTGTGATGCAATTTTTAAGGAGATCCACTCATTAACAGCATTATATATGACTTTTTTTCGGTTATTTAATTAATATTTGTATAGTTGATCACGACATCGATTCCTCATTAACCGACGTAGATGACGACGACGAGAGCTGAGTTCAAATCGATTTAAGTCAAAATTATGTTACATCGCGAAATAACACTGGTTGGTGTTCGAATACTTCGACTAGATCTGCGGCGTCCAAATTGTATAACAATAAAAAAAAAAAAAAAAAAATTATGTTGATTTTTTATAAATTGTTATTATTAGAAAATACAATTAGCATAAAACGATCGATTTATCATTATTGCTCTCGACTTACTAGCAAAACGTTGAACGTACCTACACACACTTTATTGAAACGGGTCAAAGACCTGAGTAGTGCCAGAGAGAGAAAGTGAATCGGTAGGTACTCATTTGACAACGGACACGCGTTCAATTTATTTGCACGTGCGTGTTGTCGTCCTTCCCTAAAGCTATAATGGTATGCGTACCGAGAGCGAAGTCTTGTGACATCCACCCTTAATAAAATACTCAAAAGCGAATGATTAAAATGGAACACCTATGTCTGGCGACAAAACAGAATTATTTTGTCTGACTTGCAAGTCCTGCGTGAAACAAATAATTGTGATGATATTGATGATATGGCGTATGTTGTGTAATTTCGAATATATATTGGCTCGCAAATATTTTCAATAGATCCGCATCACGAGCGGACAACAATAACAACTAATAACTCTAATATGACTCTATGTAATTGAGCTATTGATTTTCGAAACACGTGAGTGTCGTCATCGTCGTCGTCGTATGCGTGGTGAGTCGAGACTTTTAATTGCACGCGCCTTCACAAATAAAAATGGAAGCTTCGTAAATTTTTACCGAATACTTTTACCAATTTTTTTTACCAAAAAAATTAACAAGTAATCCCTTGAATTAAATTTTTTACAAAGCCTACATTTATAATACAATAATATACTGTTTTTAATATTAGAAAATATGAAGTTTAAATAGAGGAATATGTATTTTGTATAGGTAGTGCGATTGTGGATAATGTTAGTTGACAATTACCTACTACTCAGATTAACTTATATTGTTTAAATTTAATAAAAGCAGCGCACATGAACTTCTGGTGTTTCGGAAGCAATTCGAGTACCCTATATACTCGGATCGCTTCCCACATTCAATCAAACATGGATACTGTGAAACATCGATATCGATATTTTTTGTTATTTTCGCATTAATATTTATTTTATTTTATTTATTACATATTCTTGTTTATTTATGCATTATTTTCCAAAATGTCCCCACGTCGTATAACAAGTCGATTATCAAGTCGAAATGTGTCCATGTTGAACAGCAAGTCGAGGACAATATATATATATAGATTGAGTGGAGTGTAGCGAAGGCGCAAAGGAGCGTAGTAACAAATATCAAAATACGAACAGAAACTGTTGAAATTCATAAATGATGAAATATCACTAACACCACATATGAACACGAAATATGTGTAGCTATGTGTGAAATATGTGTATTCTATGAGATGGTTAGTATAATATACAATTTTATACTCACTGAAATACATTATAAAGAAATCGCCCAAACGCAATACGCTCTTTAATACTGATACGGCAACGTCGCATGAAAATTAACAGGTAAAAACGTTCGAAATCGTGTTACTCAAAAAGGTGCTGTCGAATATCGATTATTGATATCGATTGATTTGGCCTCTTTTAAATTTGAAATTGAGGGAGCAATTCGAGAATCCTTTTTTTGAAAAAATATTCATGAATGAATACTATTTAATTTTTTATTATTTTATTAATTTGAGTTTAAGGTCCTAGCTCATGATATGTATTTTAGATTCTGAAAAAAGTGAAGAAGCTTATGTTTTTACAATGATGTTTATTTTAATTTATTATTATTTTTTTTTTTTAGTGAACATTTTTTCGTATAGAATTAATACTTGTCCAAAAGTCTCAACCAGCAACTTTTTGAAACCAGATTTGCCTCTAAATGGTACTTTAAAGAGGTCATTTTTCGAATTTCTCATTTTTTTTTTTTTCTAAGGGGGAGAGGGGTACTATCCAAAATTTTACAAAAAAAGACACGGAATCCATCATTTTTTGATCCAAACTTTATCAAAATTTAAACATAGATAGACAATAATATGAGAAATATTTTAGCACAAGAAAATTTTGAAAATGTAAAAGAAAATTGGATATTTTTTCTAACATTTTTTTTTCATTGACATTTTTTTCTATTCTTTGTTTATTAGATAAAAAAAAAGTTAAGTTAAGTTAAGTAAAGTAAAGCAAAAATAAGTAAAGTATAGACAAGAAAGCTGGACAAATTTCGCACCACGAGTGAACTCCGCTTTAAGTTAAGTTAGGTTAGGTTTACTCTTGGTGAAAACAAAATGACGACAATATTATTGTTCTTAATTGAAATCTAAATCTAAATTAATTTTTCGCTCAAAATTGTATTATTGAAGAAATAATTTTAGATTCTGAATGAAGTGAAGAAGCTAGTGTTTTTACAATGATGTTTATCTTTTATTTTTTATTTTTTTTTCTGTGTACAACTTTTCGTATAGAAATACTTGTCCAAAAGTTTCGATCAATAACTTTTTGAAACCGGATTTGCCTCTAGATTGTACTTTAAAGAGGTCATTTTTTGAATTTCTC
>JAIPRM010014238.1:0-10879 GCA_025469315.1 Stegophylla sp. TES_Ste_2020
TTACTGAAGAAATGATTTATCGTTTCTTTAAAATATAATACGCCCGTCAAGAGAATACCACCTGTCGTGCGAAGTACGCCCATCGTGCGAAGTACACCCATCGTGCGAAGTATGTCCGCTTTTTTTTACAATGATATTTATTTATTTATTTTTTTTGTATACACTTTTTCATTAATACTTGTCCAAAAGTCTGGACAAAACAACTTTTTGAAAACGGATTTGCCTCTAGTTGGTACTTTAGAGAAGGTCATTTTTTGAATTTCTCAATTCTTAATTTTTTTTTTTTTTTTTATTTGTTTCGTTGGAAATTTTTACAGTTAACCGTGAGATGTCATTGCGATTAAACCACAAAAATAAATGTATAAAATAGACAATAAACATTTTAAATGTTTGACTTATGACGTGTGTTATTATTTTTATATGCATCGGAAAATGATTGATTGCAACAACTTTCAAAGAAGAACAAGCCTTCTAAAGATCTTTAAAGGCATTGGCCGTGCACGTTGTTATACGTAATACACACACTGTGTGTAATATGATATTTCGTGTAACGATTGTTTTTTTTTTTTTTTTTTTGATGTTATGGTATTATTTTTATCCGTATGGGAGTCCATAAAAAGTTTTAATGGGATGGCGGCGATTATGTGAAAAAACCACTACAATTTAATTTTTTTTTTTTTTCGACCATCCGTGTAGTCTATCGATTATCTATACAGAGTGTTTGAGCGTGATTTTTCACCACCCCACCCCCCACCCCACTACGTCCGTAAACGGGGACGGTAATTACGTGTTATTATGTCCCTAAAAGTGTGAAAACCGTTTAACTCAGGCCCAACGGCGACGGGATAATATGATAATGACCGGCGACAGAAGACCTCGCGTGCATTGTTGCACCTACGTATTATGCGTGAGATCTCGGTTGTTGCAGTTAATCGTACGGGTTCCGCGATGATGATGACTTTGCCGTGGTGGCGGCCACAGGTGGCGCGGAGGAGAGGCAAGGCGCGGGTAATTAAAACGTCCAAAGACGTTACGCAAGAGATCTAGAGCCGCTGATAATAGTGGAAGCCGATTTTCATTCTCTCTCTCTCTCTCTCTCTGGCTATCGTTCAAATAGTAATTATTACCAACAAGAGGAGGTTAAAATGGGTAGGAAAGAAAAAAAAAAAATAAACGAAAGAAAAAACTAATCATCGCGGCGATTTCAGAGTATAATAATAATAATAACGCATGTGTTGCACGTATTTACGCGGTACATGTTATTATTATACTATGCGCATATACATATTTTGTAGACGCGCGTTTTCGGCAGTTTTATAATCACTTCCGCCCCGAGTTTTCGGACCAGAACCGATAATTATTACGAGATATTTCCACGCGCGAGATTCGTTTTTACGCGCACAGACCGTCCGGATTTCTATATCGGTCCGAACGGTTTTCCGCCCAAAAATAACGACGCGCGTGGCGACTGCGGTGACGCAGCGGCGTGTTCGCTCGTCGTCTCCCGGTACTCCAGATTTTATTTTTATTCCCTAATAACCATCGGCCTCGTCCGGAAGGCGATAATCGCGCCGCGTCGCTTCGTCGTCATAATGAGTTTTATTCAACGTTTCCCCCGTATTCGTAAAAATATACTATGATCACCGGACTCACGGCGGCGGCGGCGGTTCGGAATCGCGTTCATACGTTCGAATTTTTTTTTGGTATACGAATAATACGTAATTATCACTGTTTCAATATTATACTCGTCATTTGACCACACGAAGTTTTTATGGCGTTCTCTGCCCGTCATAAACGCTACGAAGATTCTCTCACGGACCCGAGGTCTTTTCTCCGATCGTAAAAATATATATTGTCTTTTTTTTTTGTTTTATTTTTATTGTCATTGGTAACACTTATTTGGATGCGCGCACGAACACTATTTATTGCCCGACAGCATTCATCGGAATTATCGCGTGCAGACACAATTTCCTTCGTCTCCCAATTAAAACGTTCAATAGAAATTAATTGATTTACGTGCATTAATTATGCGATTAATAATCGTTTTTTTTTTTTTTTTTTTTTCATTTTTGCGCTTTTGACTTTGGTGTGTCTATCGTATGTACTTAAAAAACACAATAACTCGAATAGGTCTCGACCAGTATTATCTCATTATAAAAAAACAAGCATACACCACTTTAGTTCTCGAAAATATTTTGTCCACCGCCCACTTTAAGACTCGAGCATTTTTTAGAGCCCGAAATAAGTTTAAATCTACCATCTGTTACGAATCTTCAAACTCTATGGTAATTATTTATTTTGGTGCCATATTATCCTACTTATGATTTCAAATATACGTTTTAATCGAGTTTTTAAAATTAATACGATGCATTTAATTATTATTATTATTATTATTTTTTTTTAATGAATGAGGAATGAGAAAATTAATGATTTATTAGGTATTTCATTTTATTTAAAAATATAAAAAAATACAGATTTTATGTTTTTTTTTTTTTTTAAATTATCCATTACTTTCCTTAGATCGCGTCACACAATATTTACTGGTGGCTTTCTAACGACCTCTTGAAAACTCTCAGTGTTTACAAGGAAGTGCTCATTTCGAAAACGAATGTTATGTACATCCTGATAAAATATATATTGGACGAACCAGGAAAAAGCATATTTCGCAGGGTTCATATGTCAAATAATTTGTATACTGGGAGATTAATTTTCTTTTTACATTGTTTTACACTAATTTTCTCTTTCAATTCTAAATATTTTACTTAAAAATTTTGTGGAAATATGAGGAAGTAGACGTTCCCCCATTACTCCTCCACTTTCAAGTTCAAAATGTTTGTATTTATTAAACTGTTGATTGAAAATTAAAATGTAAACTAAATTTTTTTTTTTTTTTTAATACCACTTTTAGATAATATTAATATAAAATTAGTGGTTGCCATTGAAAAAAAAAAAAAAAACTAAAAACTTCTGAGCAATGAAAACAACCGGAAATATGAATTTTCGCTTTTATGTAAACCTATAAATTGTTCAAATTTATACACTATATTTTTGTACAGAATTTCCAAGAGAGTTTTCCGAGAAAACGATTGTAGAACGATGGTAAAAAGTTTGTACTTCGCTTGTCGGGTGGGATTCTCTTGACGGGTGTATTGAATTTTAAAGAAACGATAATTAATTTCGACAATAAAACGATTCTGAACGAAGAAAGTTAATAATATAAAAAATAAATGAGAGAAAAAAATGTTAGAAAAACGTCCGAAATTTTTTTTTTTACATTTCAAAAATTTTCTTATTTTATTTTTTATCTGTGTTTAAATTTTCATATAGTTCGAATCAAAAAATGATGGTTTCCGAGTCGGATATGTTAAATTTTGGGTAGTTTTTTCGAAAAAAAAAAAAAAAAATTGAAGAATTGAGAAATTCAAAAAATTACCTCTTTAAAGTACCATTTAGAGGCAAATCCGGTTTCAGAAAGTTGCTGGTCGAAACTTTTGGACGAGTATTTCCATACGAAAAGTTGTACACAGAAAAAAAAAAAATTAACATCATTGTAAAAACACTATACTTCTTCACTTCGTTCAGAATCAAAAATCACCTCGATTAACGGACTCCACAGCGCATAGGCGTTCCCTCGAACGGTAGCCGAGTCCCTCGTGTAAGAAGATAAATTCAGAAGACTCGATGACGGCGACCACTCCCAAAAACAACGTGTATAAAATACTCGTACATAAAATAATCTATACAGCGAAAAGGCGCAGTTTTTCGTGTAGGTACGCGCGTTTCGACGTTTTTCGCTTCTCGTGCCTCAAAGTAGAGGTGTCTCTATATTTTATACGTTTTCCGACGGTGTTTCGTACGTATTATGCATTAGGAAACCGCGTTCGTTAACCGATTATTTACACTCGTATATTTAGTCGATTGCGGCGGCGCGGCGGCGGCGGAGCGTATAAATCAGTGGTGGTTATTACACGTACATAATAATATCATTATTGTGTTGATGACTCGGAAACTGGTTTCGGGACAAAAATTTGGAATTGAAAAGTGCGTCGAATAATTTTGGAACGCCAGAAGGTTTTATTATTATGGTGTGTATTAATGCATCATGCGCCCACGTCGACGCGAGTTTTAATTATCGATGTCGGTGTTCTTTTTTCTCCCCGCGATAACCGTCAATACAAATTAAAGAAGAAAAAAAGAACTCGAGAAACGTAATATCACGTATGCACGTTAAATACGCTACGCCGTTTTATAATATCATAATATTCTAGCGGGCACGTGAGCGTGATGATAATAATAATATTGTAATAACTCGTGTTCTGTTTTGTACCGCAGATGTTTAATAAAATACTTTACACGGTTATTCGGTCGAAAAGATCGAAGACGTGTATATTGGGTATTAGATGCAATTATTATGTGAAAGTTATTGGAGGCCAAACCTCCTCGGTTTCATCCCTAGTCCTTGTCCACCTGTTTTTCGAGCCAAAGGTTTTCTCGCCATCTTTCCTCCGACAGTACGTCTTATTATTTAATAACCGACCCTAAGGTTGATTTTACAGCATTCTTCCTCCACTCGCCCCTGTCATTTCCCAGTCTCTTCACCTTCCCAGTCCAACATCTTTAATAACTTTTTTGATTATTGTTGTCCTACGGCCCTGTTTCATTCAATTTGTCGTTCAGTTATTTACTGGTGTAGTTCTTTTAATGATCTCAATTATAATTTTCTAGGTTCACCTATTTCTTTAAGTACATTATCATTGGGACCAAATCTCCGTTCAACTAACTCTTAGCATGCTCCACCAGCTCCATATATTTCGAAACTTTCTAAATATGGTATAATAAAATACAAAAATTGCATTATATAAATATAATATAACGAATAAAATGTTTCACTACACTTTTTCCTCGTCTTTATTGTGTTATAAAAACTTGTTCCAAATCACATTTTATTTCGGGCGGTCTACGGGAACGTCGATTATTATCATGGTCTAGTTAATGATGCTGAACGTACCATATTTTTAATGAAATAAAAATACATTTTTATAAATATTGGTTAACTTTTACTTCGTGGTAATGAAGAAATATTTTTATTTTTATTTTTGGTAAGTCTATATGGGTGTTGTTTTTTTTCGGGCTCGCCTACACACAGGAGTTAAACGCAATAGGTTCGCATCGATGGGTAGGGGAGGGAAGGCCTTAATCTGTCCATTTATCTGAAGTATTATTAAGTTTCATAAACTATTGTAAACGCACGCATTCAATTGGCAATAGTTTGTGAACATTAAACGTTTAATATGAAACGATTTAGTTTTTTTTTTTTTTTTGTCCGGTTCTTTGCCCGTAGTCGAGCTAAACTTTGTGCGAAAGTGCTTTTAGTTCCAACGACGCTTACGGGCTTGGGGGGGGAAACCAGTGGATAAAAGTAAAAATAAATAAAAAAGATAAAAACAAATATACGACTGAAAAACCTATATAGTTTTCGTCCGGCAAGTATATAGCGGTGTCGTATAGTTTTTCATCGTGTAAAACTAGTCAGCTGTGCGCGATAGATTGAACATGTGTATATGAAAAAAAAAAAGTTCAACGTCGTCATGTGGTCTGCATTGAAATAGGACGAAAAAAAAAAATACTAAAATAAAACGAAAAAAAAAAAAAAAATAAAAATACGAGCCAGACGTGCAGTGTAGGTGAGGCGGCGTTATCGTGGTGTGGATGGTCGGGGAGGACGTGCAATGTTACGTTTCGGATTGATGGGGTTAGGTCGCGACGAGAAATCGAAATCACGTCACGCGCTTCCCCCCATGGGCGTTGTATTTCAACTATATACCCGTTGTTTCGTCTGAAACGCATATACGCTACCATGTGTTTTTGCTTTTAAATTTTTTTTCCTCCCCGATTGAGCCCCCTCCCATCTACTGAACTTAACGATACGATCGTCACGATATATATTATCGGAAAACGGCCGGTTCGATCTACAGTGTGCTTTTTGATTCCTAGCAGATCGTAGTGATATCCTCCCCGTTTTGTGAATACTTTTTCCTATAGAAATACTTATTCAAAAATGTCCTTGAAATCCTTAAAATATCCACGTTTCTTAAAATTTATTAAGTCGGATAAAGAAAACATGAGATTTCGAAAAATGTTTTTTTGTTATAGAGCGTTAAGCTAAATGTATAGCATTAAAAAACAAACAAAAAAAAAAATATCTTGAAAATGACGCCGATAAAAAGTAACGAACAATGATATTTATTTACGAAATCGCTGAAGTTTTAAGAGGACATACTATTGTACAATGTGGACAAATCGCGTTAAATAAAATCAATTATTGTGTGTTATTGACATTGATATTAGAGTGAAATACATTCTAATTGTGAAACATACCGGTAAGAATATTATCTGAGTATGTAAAACTAAAACACAGAAATTCAAATACAATAATAATTTATCTCTTTAGAAATTAAATTTTCATAATGAACTCGACGGTTGATGATTTTCTTAGTTTCGACTTTGATCATAAGTCAATTTTTAGATCATATTATTGGAATTGTTAAAACACACGAATGGAGACGTCTTACGTAGTTTTATATCGTACGTTTATACCGACGGCAAAAGACACCGAACCGCGTTTTTAGTGAGCGGCGGCCCGTTGAAGGTTCCGCGAATTGGCGGTGTGTTATTATTTATCGTAATTATTATTATTATTGCCTCGTGACAGTCGTGACACGTCTTTATTATTAAATCACGTATAAAATTATAATATTTAGTGCTCTGACGCGTTCTCGATTATAGTACGTACGTTCAATTATTAATAACAACTGTTAAAAAAATTATTTTACACGAGCTGTGTCCATAATGATAATAATAATAATACGCCGACGATCATCATCATCGTTTCCGAACGTCACGCGGTAGTAATAAGTACATTGGAATAATAATAATATGCGTTCTATTACGATATGCATATGGTGTAGCCGGGGCACAGACTCGTTAAAACGAAATTTTAAAGCGATTTACGCGTTCGGAATAACAATAAATCACGATCGATCGCGTGTAATGATATAATATTGTTATATCGATACATCATGCGTTACTCGTGTGACATGCAATGCCGCCGTGACGGAATAACTTAGAATAACTACTAATCATTTGAAACGTTTTTAAACCGAGCGGTTTAATAAAATTACCGAATTGTTTTATCAACACGTCATATTGAATTATATATGTATTTTTTTTTTTTTTTTGTTTTTATATCAATCTGTCCATCCATCTACACTCTTAACGTTTCGATACATAATTATCATACACATTACGTAGAGATGGATTAAAGCGTAGTGTAGAAAATATCTGTGACAGGGTAGGGGGAGATAGACTTGCACGCGTACACAACTGTCACGACATATACATATTATATATTTTAATAATATTTTTCAATATGGCGTACAATTTTTTTTTTTTTTTTAATTAATACCTATCCGATTTTTGTTTTTCTCTTTTTTAAGCACGCTGCTCATAATATTTTTACGATTATATTATATTATTATAAACACATTTCCGTTTAGAGAATAGCATTTAATATTTTCTTTTTTTATTACCAAACTCATCCGCCAATTGGCGTTTATTACACGCCGAACAACATGTTTGAGAATGATTGCTGCAGTGTAAATTGTACCATTAAAATTACATTACGCCGAGTGAAAAAATTGGTTTACCTTCCATATAAATAAACGCGTCGTCCCTAATGTATTATAAATCTATTTAAATTTAACACGTTTAATATGATGGGTCGGATAAGAGAGAGAGAGAGAGAGAGCGCGGCGGCAAAACATGAATGGCTGACCTGAATTTATTAATTTACAATCTTCTACACACGTTGTCACGTTTTATGGGAATTTTAATGAAACGTTTAATCTAAAACCGGGTTGGTTGACTTCAAATGAAAAAAAAATATGTATAATTTATTCGAATTAATCGTTTATTAATTCCAAGCACATTCGTTGTAATAGTAACAATAAAAATAATAACGTGCTACCTATTATCATAAAAATACAACAAGTCTATTGTCATTCTAATTTGTCTCGGTCGGTCTATAAATCAAAAGTCTTGGATGACGTCAATTTTATTCGTGTTCACACACACGCATGCGCGCGACCAGGTTCATACTGTTTCAACACTGTCAAGAGGTTGTCAGCACAAGTGTTGTTGTCTATGTGTGTCCGACTGACATTAAAGGTGAAAAAACGATACACTTAGAACTCATACTAAAACGATTTGTGGCAATCCAGTATAGGGGCCGATAAACAACTCCCCTCCTCCCAAAGAAAAACCGAAATGGTCGTGTACCCATATTTTACTTAACTTGTTACAAAGACAAATCGACATTGAACTAACAGAACTCGTTTCAAACAGTTACACGTTTATGAATTTGAAATATATTGCGGAGGAAGTTGGACATTTGTTCCTACACTTCAGGATTTTTTGGGAAAAAAAAAAAAGCGTGCACTGTAAAATATCAGAAAAAAATAGATATTTTGTATTCGACGGCGATTTAATATTATATTTTGTTCAAATATTCACATGAAGAAAACACAATATTCAGTTATTGGTTTAGTTAATATATACTTAAATTGATCCAATTATCATTAACGATGATAAATTTTGTCCATATTAATTATTGTCTTTTATCCTCGTGGTTGTGTGAAACATATCCAAACGATCGTTCAAAAAAAAAAAAAAAAAAAAAAAAACGTTTAAAACTGTCATTTTTGAAACGGAAATTAGTGTTATAATTACTATTTGGTTTTTAATATATTCGCAGGTATTTAAAATGGCACATTAAGTAGCGATGGAATTCAGGTGTGTTCAATGTAGTTGACTACCGCCTCTGTGCACATAGATAAATTAATGTATGTTTTATGAGTTTATATTATCTTTTACGACGGTCTTAAATTTTAATCGGTTTCGAATCGAACGTTTACACCTCACATAGTATAAATATTATTTATATATGGCGTAAATCATGTCGGCACTAAACACAAAGCGACTATGATGATGCCAATGGTTACCACGTTGTGAGATTTCGTGTTTCACACGACATTTCGACGGATTTATTACTGCCGCCCATTTGAATATGTTTCTATGCGAGAAAAAAACGGTTAAATAATCTGATTTAGATACGGAGAAGTGGAGATAAAACCCAAAATCGTTATATCCATTAATCGACTACCGTTAAATTATAAATTGTATTCGCAAGGTGAAACGCGTCACAAATGATTGCACAAATTATTCAATAAAATTACAAAAAAAGTTTTTTAATAATTTAATAAATCAAGGAAAGTCTATGTTTATCACGACGACCTAGACAAACTTAAGAGATCCCATTAGAGTTTGCCATCACTGATATTCATGATTGACGAAGCGTGTTCATCCCCTTTTTTTGGCATGTAAAAATGCGAAAATTTGTATTTTTAAAATTTTTTTAATGAATCGAACAAAATATTATTATAAAAATTTATGTTTCTATAACTTTATTATTTTTGTGTTTCTTGTCATGTGTTTTTATCGTTTGAACGGGGAAAACTTTTATGTCGTCCGTCAACCCCGTCAGCCCCTATTATAATAATAATAATAATTATAACACGATACACATAACCCGCGTGTTTCCCGCATAATATAATATTATCGTCTCGTCGGCTGCTTCGTCTGTTACGGACACAATCCGTCGTCGGGGCAGCCTGCTTATCGTGTAGGCCCGTCGACAGCGCGTGCTCCCCCGATCATGAACGATGACTGCAATTACCGCAGTCGATAATTTATGCGCGCCGGAGATTACGTCGTCGTGTGGCCGCAATACGTATTTAACAGGACAAGCCATTTATGCGATACGTTTGCAAGTTTACCTTTACACACTGCAGATCTCTGTCTCGCAATTATAACTCTTATTCGTCGTTGGCGCCGCCGGCGGAAATCCGTTGTCAAGTCATCTACTTACAATAATAAGTAAAATAATAACAATAATAATAATAAAATACTTGCGAGTGTCACGTTTACCTAACCTAACCTAACCCCCTCTCACCGGTCCGGGCACTGGGGGTGGGGGGGAAAGGACGACGACGCGAAACCGATTAATAATCATTCGGCACATATATTATATTATATTATTATTTTAATCGTTGAGACGATGGGTTGAGTGAGCCGCGGTCTACGTCGTCGTCGTGTTTTCCCCACGTCTCGTGCACGCAGCAAAGACGAGATAAAACAACACGACCTCCACCGTACCTTTCGAGATCTCACTCCGCGATGTTATTGGCTGTCAGTTCGTGTGGAAAATCGAAAAATAAAAAATGCATTTGACAATTTTGACGTTTTACGTGCCGAATATGACGACAACAATGATGATATCACATTACATGTTATTATATATATATATATTTATGGATACTATATAGTTGGAAAATAGCTGAGGACACAAATCGTGTGTCACAATTTACAAAAATGAATATGCGCGATACCTCTATCCAATATCGTTTATTTCAAACTGTGTAACATAATTTGGCTCTCCCAAAGTTGGGCCGCATCACTTCGATTGCACCATAATTCACAACCCCACGAAAAGGATTAGATCAAGTCTGACCGTAAATTACTCATCATACGCGAATCAGTAGGTGTGTGTATAGCGATGCAGAAATTTTAACATGTTTTTAAAAAAAAAAAAAAAAAATATATTTTTATTAATAAGAACAATTTTAGATTCTGAGCGAAGTGAAGAAGCTAGTGTTTCTACAATGATGTTTATTATTTTTTTTTTTCTGTGTACAACTTTTCGTATAGAAATACTTGTCCAAAAGTTTCGATCAATAACTTTTTGAAACCGGATTTGCCTGTA
>JAIPRM010014239.1:0-10879 GCA_025469315.1 Stegophylla sp. TES_Ste_2020
CGTTCAGAATCGTTTTACTGAAGAAATGATTTATCGTTTCTTTAAAATATAATACGCCCGTCAAGAGAATACCACCTGTCGTGCGAAGTACACCCATCGTGCGAAGTATGTCCGCTTTTTTTTACTTTATTTATTAAATAAAAAAAGTAAAATAAAGCAAATATAAATATTAAGTAGAGTAAAATATAGATACGAAAGACGGACATATTTCGTACCACGGATATTCTTCGCTCTTTGGGTCAGATACTCTTAGTGGGTGTGTTGAAAATTACCACTTTTATTGTTCTTTATATTATTAACTTCCTTTGCTCAGAATCGTATCACTGAAAAAATTATATATCGTTTCATTAAAATTCAGTACACTGTTCAGTATCTGATCCGAGGAGTGAAGTATGTCCAGCTTTTCTTATATGTGAATACTTTTCGGAATGTTACGAAGGCAACTTTTTGAATCAGAATTATTCTCTAGATACTACTTTGAGAGAACACTTTTTTAAATATTCAAATTTTTCCAAAATTTTGGAAAAACTATTCAACATTTAACAAAAGCGCCATCAAAACCTTTTTTTAAGCAAACTTTATGGAAATTAAAATGTAGACAGACAAAAATATGAGTAATATTTTGATGCAAGAAAATTTGTAGTTTATGGGTAGTTTTGATTTTTTTTTTCTAACAATTCGTTTTTGTCTTTTTTCAATAATTAATACTGGAATACAAATCTTTCCAAATAAAAAATAATTTTATTTGGTTGAAATAAGAAACTTCGTAATTTTTAATCAAAATTGTCTCGAATAAACTGAATCTCTGAACAAAATCGTCATATTGAAGAAATAATTTATCGTTACTTTCAAATTCAATACACCCACTAACAACATCCCACCCAAGGAGCGAAAAATACTCATGTTACAAAGCATATTCGGCTTTTTTTTTGTAATTTTTTTTTCTAAACTAGTGTGTTATTATCGTCTACTAAACTTTTCCATACGTTTACGTTATTCTGTTGTTGTTATATGTTGTGTATAATAATTAATAATTATTTATTAGCATAAAAAAAAAAAAAAAAAAAAAACATTTTCATGACGACTTTTGGGACAAAAATCATTATTAGAGTTAGGATGTTGGTGACCTGAAAATCACAAAAAAATGCCTTAAAAAAAATGCAAAAATACCCTAAAAACTTCATAAAATTAACTTAAAATGTGTATGATTGGCGTATGTCTGAAAGAGCACTTGTTTTATCAATCATCAGTGTATAACACTCAAACGGTAAATCTTATCGGTATGCAATAAGTTTAATCACAATAAAATAATAATATTAATAAAATTATTTTTTTATCGTTAAGTATACAAATTTTCTTTAAAATTTAAAATCTGAGAAAAATGCCCCCACATTTTACAAAAACTAGAAAAAAATTACCAAAAAAATGACTTAAAAATGTTGAAAAATAACGTTGAAAACAAGAAAAATGCGATTATAACTGAAAATGTCGAAAAATGCAAAATCAAATTAGAATATTTTGCATCAAGGGAGCACGAAACAAATTTTTAGCTAAAATAGCATTGTATAGAATCAAAGGGGAAAAAAATTGCAAAAGTCATCGACATCCTAACTCTACTCATTGCGTTCCCTGCGTACTTATAATAATATCAGGTCGTGCTCGTAGGGAAATCGAGTTTAGACATGGCCGCGTATCATATTATATTAACCGCACTTCACAACATGTTTTTGTAATACTGAAAACGGCTATAAATTATCGTGTGCAAATCTCGCAGACTCAGAGACGCCGACAAACAGTTTATTTTATTTTGTCGTCCGATTTGTATTGTTTTAAAACGCGACGACTTTAACGCGTATACAATAATAATATTATTACCTAAGCGGGTGACTATACGGTGTACACCAGAATAATATAATATTATCTAAACCATAAATCACATTCCGCGCGGTATCGATTGAGGCGGCGGGTAAAAGAGAGAGAGAGAGACGTGTGTAATTCCCGTGGAAAAAAAATCTTTTTACAATATTTAGGCTCGTAAAAGTAATACGAGCTCAATCGCTTTTAACCCCACTGGGTATAGATGTGTCTTTTTTTTTATTTTTTATTCGACGTTTTAAATGCAATACATAACCATAATATCATAATCAAATGAACGACTGCGAAATCCTTCGCGGAATACTAATCGCGCATGCTTTAAGTTCGATTATAATCCAATATCTTCGTTTTTTTTGACACGTCTTTTCCCGTTTCGAGAAAAACCCTTTAACATTAATGTTCCGAGTGCAAATAAAAGAACGAAAAAAAAAAAAAACGCCACGAGCTACGGGGAATAAAATGAATATAAATAAAATACAATCTTTGGGAATGAATTATCGATGTAAAATTATATTTTTTATTTTATTTTTATAAAATATAATCATATTACGGGACGTAAAGGGGACAAAAAAAAAAAAAAAAAATCGAAGAAATGTTATAAGTACTTAGTACGTGTTTTTTGCAACTCAAAAATGTATTTATTATTAGCCCGTACACGTGCGTGTGATTTAACTGTACCAAAAATATTATATTCAGTTACTCGTATTGATAGAATTATATATTTCAAATGAACTTTTCGCATTATTTCCACGCGCGCTGTACGTGAATTAACAAAACAACGCGTGAATAACAAACTGGAACAATAACAATAAAAATGTCGGAGTCGGAGTGGTTTTACAGATATTTTTGAATACATGTATGTGTTTATTTTGCCATATTCAATTACGAAACGTGTTTTAATTATTTCAATTAATTGCCCCATAAAATGGAATATATTTATTACTAGATATAGAAAAATAATTTGCACGTTTTATTCGACTATTGGACGTGATAATATAATTTGGAAATAGTGTATGACAAAAATCATTCGATTTCTAGAAGACGCATATATTGTTGTGTTAAAAATTTCTTCAAATCCACTGGTACTTTTTTAATTAGATAAAAATCGTATAATACAAAGGTTCTCGACCTACGGAGGCGTGAAAATATTCACACGAAACCACATTTTATCACAAAACATAATGTTGTTTATGGTTATTAATGTATATATTGTTTTTTTATTATTTTTTTTGTTTGTAAGTAGGTATGAGATTTATCGGTCATAATTGCGTAACAACTAACAATACTACTTTCAATGATCTGAAGAATATCATTAAACTATTTTATTCATATTAATATCCAACATTAATAATTAAAGTCATGAACCATGATGTATTTAAATTGTAAATAACATATTAAAATTCAATCTTATAGTAGTGGGAAGGGGGGCTTGATCTCATATAATTGTATAAAATGGGACATAAACCTCAAAAGGTTGAGAACCCTTGGTATAATATATCAGTTCATAACTTGTTTCTGAAAATTTTGAAGTATGTGTATGGATATAAATGTTTACAATTGAACACACGAATAATTTAAGCTTATATTATACTATGAATGTTCAATTACTATATTTGTTTTATATTATAATTATGATTTATGAGATATAGTTTCTTAATTAAGTATATTATAATAAGTGATAATTAAGATAATTAAGTGATTCAATCATAAATAATTAAGAGTTACAATAGAAAACGATTTTGAATACTTATTTTTGTACTCCTTTTGTGTTCGGACCCTGACGAGTACGTTTTTCAATTTAAATCAAAATTTAACCCAGTCACAGTAATGAGGAGGATTCGACTTAAATTTTCTAATATACCATTTAAGCGGATGTGACTCCGGTTATAAAATAATGTCGATCCACCGTTGGACGGGGGGACACGATAGTAAGTATAACAAATAGAAACCCATTTTGTAGTATATAAATATTATTTTCACCGCGTTCACACTCGTTTCGAAAACGGAAGTTTGATTCGCGTGACGCTACCGGTTGGGGGGGGGGGAACTGCTAGATGGTTTTTCAGAAATCCCGAACGAAAAATTCTGAGAACATTCGTAGAGTCACTCCTCCCCCCCAAACGTTTTCAATTAATCACCGTATTCTACGAAACGTACATTTAATTAAACGGCGAATGTTTGCACGTGTGACAATGGCATAACATAATTTATCAAACGACCGCGTAATTCGGCGTACAATGTCATGTCAATAAACTGATATTGTAGTCATTGAGATAATATTTAAAAGATTAATGTACACACACACACGCGTACGCGTACGAGGTTTATATTATTATTATTGTATTACTCGACCGCTAATAATACACTGTGACTACTGTGTACGTGGCATTAATCTCGACAAACAACCATTTGCCCACGGCGACGGCGGCGGCGGATACACTTTGTACTACCCATAAACGAGCGGTAATATTTTTTTGTACCCCCCCCCTCTCACCTCTGATCTAAAAACGCCGTTCGATCGGACGCGCATTGAGCATATACTTTCGAATCTAACCACGTATTCCGACCTTAAACCCGGAGAAAAACTATTACGGCACGTGAACGTAGTAGTAGTCGTAGGTATAAATATATATATATATATAGAAAACGATATGAAACATATTTTCTATCTCGGTCAACTTCTCACTGCAGTTCCCCATTCTCACCGTCTCTTGCCCTCCCCCACTCCGTCATTCACTCCACTCCTTTCTCCGCCGTGCCGCCCTTACCACCATTTCTTTCTGTCACATTATTTTCCATAAAAAAAAATAAAAATCCGGTTTTATGATGCCATTCGCCGACTGAACGTTATAACATAAGCCACGACCATTTTACCTTTTTCTCCGTTCCACCCTGATCCTCTGTGACCCGTCCGTCGCCCGACAATTCTTATCCGACTTTTGGCTTGCTCTTATTCCGGTCAGTATATCCGTATTCCCCTACCCCCCCCCCAAACATCACCACTATTTATATTATACGACCACGTGTGTTGTGCTCGTGTATTACCACCGAGAAGTTATAACATAACGACTTATCACTCGTAAACTGTAATCGTGTAATCGAAAAACCGAATTACATCGTATGAGTGGGAGAGAGAGAGAGAGGGAGGGGAAATCACATCACCCAAAAGTACCTGGCCAATACATTGTTTGACGTTTAAAAACGAAAAGTTGTTTTATGTGAAATATCCGTTTTCTAAGCACTTTGGTTTTTTTTTTTTTCACTCTTCCGGGTGTCACACTACATGGAGTTCCGACGACCGCGTAATCGTGTTCGATATATATATACGAAAGAGTTCGTCTCGTTTTATTTTTTTTTTCACGTCTGACGAAATGAAAGTTTTGACATTTGACGGGCTCCGAACCATCGCGATATTTAACCTAAACCCATCGGTTTCGGCCGGTCAGATCGATACCGGCGGCGGCGCTCGATGACGTGACATTCCTTGGTCGTTCGAAAACCGTTACACTTCTATAATGTGCACAAATTGCCGTTTAGGGCGGTTGTTCGTGTGCACAGACCTAGGTCGTGTTAATATTCTGCTGTTTTTTGACCTATTCAGTACGTTAGAAAATTGGTAAATAGTACTTCGCACCGTGGGTATTCTTCACCGAGTTTTATATTCCATTATTAATTTAGAAAATAAAATAAAAAAATTTCCATGAGAAAAGTGTGTTGGAAAAAAAGTTGTACATTTTTTTTTTCACGCTTAAAAAATTGTCTTGTACCAAAGCCTATGTACCAAAGATAGAAAATCTATCTAAATTTCATTTTTTTAAATGTTTGAATTAAAGAAATTGTGTTTTAAAGGCATTTTTGTCAAATGTTACCGCCAAAAATTTTGATTAAACTATTGAGTATTTTGAAAAAAAATTACCTCTCAGAAGTACCATCTAGAGGAAAGTCGACAATTTTGAACTAGTATTTCTATACGAAAAAGCGCTTACAGAAAAAAATAAACAAATAAAAATAAATATCAGTATAAAAATACTAACTCCTTCGCTCCACTTAGAAATTAAAACTGCCATAACTAGTTTAGAAAAAAAAAAAACAAAAAATTGAAAATATGTGAATACATTTGAGAGCCATAATTTTAAATTTTTAACAATTGCAAAAGAATATCCGTTGAGCCGATTTTAATAAAAAATATACTACGTGTAGAAAAACACAATCTTTTGGTGAAAGAAAATTTTTACCAGATAAAAAAATTGTGTGTAAATTTTCTATGAGAATTTAATTTAAATAATATAAAAAAAAAAATCATTATTTTACGTGAAAATAATCAATTCTGTTCGAAGCGAAGTGTTTTAAACAATCGTTAAAACAATATTCTAGTTTTACACGAAGTTTCGTGTTATAAAATATAATTTATTGTTAACATTGGGCACTCGGTCGTCTGATGAAATAATACGTTAGTTCGGGGCGCGTTCCTAATACATTTCTATCTACATATACCGACTTATTGTAAACAGATGGTTATTTGTCTACGCTTATTCTACAAAGCTTTGTTTGTATTTGTTCTATAAAGTTGTGATATATATATATATATATATATATATATTGATCATGAGATGTATAGATGTATACATAAATTACGCATTGTTCCACCGTGCATATGTGGCTCGGTTAATAATTTTCGTTCTTTTAAATTTTTCTAATTTTTTTTTTTTTTTTTTTTTTAACAGCAACCACCTTTTTGACTCAGTTTTATAATATAAAACATTACGTTGGAAGTATTTGATTTTAAGTTTTATTTTTTTTATCATCGAATAGTTATACACGTTTAGAATTTATAGTAATGGAGTAAAAAAACAATGGGTACCATGCAAAAATCGGCTACAACTACTCCACTAATCTAAAATTTAAACGCATATGCTTAAACCGAAAAAATAAAATTAATAATCCGGATATACTTCGCACCATGGTTATTCTTCGCTCTTTAAGTAGAAATTTTAGCCACTGTGGTCCCAACAATGGCTATCGACCTAAGCAAATCAAATTAAGTGTTACCGATTTGAAATAAAGTGAATTACGAAAAATTCTAACCATCTACAGCCGAATTCTGGTTCAAAAAGTGGCTGATCGGAGTTTTTGGATATGTAGGTATTTCCATACACAAATGTGTTTACAGAACGATAGGGGAGGGGAAATAAACATCATTGTTAAATCATAAACTTCTTTATTCTGCTCAGAATCTAAAATAATACTCTTTATTCATAAACACGTGAGGAAAAATTTGGTAAAAAACAGATTTCTACAGGATTAGATATTAATTGCTTTGTGAGATTTTGATAAAAAAAAAAAAAAATCATTTTACATAATAATTAACAGTTCCATGCTAATATTAAATTTAAGAAGGTATAAAAAAATGACTCTGACTTATGATTATCAATATTTTTTCAGTACCATTAGTAATACAATATGGGTATGTTTGTATTAAATTTTCCGGTTATTTATTAAGAAAATACGAACATTTTATAAGATAAAATCAAAACAAAAAACTGTAAATTTTCAATATTTTAAATACTTAAATATTTTTCACTCAGCTCAAACCGGGTCAAGTACATTTGTGCATTATTAATTTTAGTGTAAGTTACATTTTGAATTTCTAAATTGACTAACCACAAATTAATTGACAGGACATCACACATTATATTTTATATATAATAATATATATATATATATACTAATTTATTTATATTATAGTATATATGGAAGAGGGTGTTTAATACATATATTATATAGAACTATTTTACAAGTTATATGCATTGGGCTTCTAATGCGAACACCCTGTATTCGAAGACTAAACGATTTATAATTTCGTAATTTCGTTAAAAACAGCTTTCGTACACAAATGTGCTCTGTCTCGCGTGCACTGTAGCGCACTGTTCGCAAAACGGTATAAAAACAATACGAATTAAAAGGCTCCGTCACAGTCATTATTTTGCGTGGCTTAGTCTGCGCGCGAATACGTTTCAGCGTTTCGCAAAAACAATAAGTCAGGGAAATCGCACAGAAACCTCACACCGACATCATTCTTCTGCTCTGCACGTCCCACAGCTGCAATTTTAAGTAGCACAACGTGATACATATATATATATATATATATAAAAGAAAAAAAAACACGTGACACGCGAAAATAAGTTTTCTTTTCGCGAGCGTAAAATACTCAATATACGCTTAGTCGAATAACGAAAAATAACAATTCTCCTTTCTACGCTCGCATTATATACTCACATATTATAATACGAATTTGAATAACACGTGCGCAGGTTTAATATTTTATTTTATTTCCAGTATTCTTTGCTGTTCCGCCACCATTACCCTATTATAGCAGCGACAAGTAAATTCACACAAGAAATTATTGTTTTTCTAACGAAAATAAAACAATAAATAAATATATATAAATTTATTTTATTAGATTTTTGTGTTGTTATTTCCGTGTTCTGGAGATCTAACAAGAGTGAAAATGACTTAGTTAAAAAAAAGAAAAAAGGTTAAAGCAATTCACCCAGGATCAGAATTAAAGCTTAAAGTATTTTTGACTCAACTAAAATCGATTATACGAAAATTCAGTTTCATATTTAATATCTTATCGTTTTTACTCAAATTTTCGGTACTTTTTGATTACGTTTGGTGTATCTATCGGTAATTTCGGTTAATCACCTACCTCATGTAGCTACTAGCCTAAATTTTGGATGTGTGAAAATGTTAAACGAATCTTTTGGGTAGGTTTTATAACCCCAAAAAATTGTTTAATTTTCAAAAAAATATCGTTGATACTAAACTATAGCATGTTATATTTTTTAAAATGCTTGTGTTTTTTTATGATTTCAAAATAACTTATATAGTAATTATTCGTGAATGCTATATTTCATATAATATTGTGTCATATTATTATTTATAAAATAATAATATTATTTTATTTGTATCCAGTATATTATGTGAGGAGAGTATCACGGCGCATCATATATGCAATATCACTACATACGTGTCTAGGTACCGTTGAGAATTGATATTTTATTATATTGATTTTTTGGAATAATATGAAGTTTGTTTAGATTTTGACCAAAACGAAAAACCTTATGAATTTACATACGTTTGTTTTTTTCTGTTCTGTAAACACGTTTGCGTGTAGAAATATTTATCCGAAAGCTTCGATTGGCCACATTTTGAATCAAAATTCGACTCTAGATGGCTCTATTTAGAATTTTTTGATATTCGCATTATTTCAAAGGGTTTTATCGCTTCAATTACCACCCCTTCCTTCCCCTCTCCTCTTCCACTCTACTCTGCCATAATATCCATGGTAACGTAGTTATTATCGTCACGTGGTTATTGTATAATAATTGAAACGTTTTATTGAAGAAATTATATATCGTTTTTTTAAAATTCAATTCATCCACCAAGAATATACCACTCGGCAAGTGAAGTATATCCATGCGAAAAGAATGCCAGGTTTTTTTTTGTTTTTTTGAGTCTTTTTTATAAACATGAAATGCACTGTTTATATAATATATATAATAAGTCTCAAGTTTTTCGTGAAAAAATAATTCTTGTCTCCTTTTTCAAATCCAAACAGCAACATTGTTTATAATACGTTGTTTATAACAAAGAATAATTAATAATGATAATAATTAAACTAGTACCATATTCGTTGTAAAATTTGCCCCGAAGACAATTCATGGTGTTTAGAAATGAGAGAATTTTTTTAGTTCTTATATGCATTTTTCATTATATTGCATACAGTCTATTGTACGTAGCATTGTTTTCTATTGTGCGCAACGCAATGAAAGAACAAAAATCTTAATAAAAAAAAAAATTTAATATTAAACAAGTAAGCATACGTTGAAATTACATTTATTTGTAAAAGTGTAAGGGTTAAAAAGGAATACTTCTCGCAAAAAATGTAGGAACCGGAACGATTAATGGAATCTATATTTATTATTTCATGGAACCTTAGCCCACTCAGATTTAGTAAAAATAATAAAATTAATTGCTTTACACGTTTAATAAAAAAAAGTAGTGTATATTTAAATAATTGATTTACCGAAACCCCATTTATTAACTATTCAAGACCGGAATCACTGAGGTTTCGGTCTCTAAATTTAATCTATGGCTGAATTCAAGAATATTTTCTAATATTTTAATACTCACAACAAAATTATTGGCATGCATTTATACTGAATTCCACCATCTGTAGAAAATAAAACACTAACAACTAAGCGTAATTAGCATTAAATTAATTGATTGTGTTTGTTTTATTTTACAGGTATGTATCGAATTTCGTGCAAAGAATATAAGTCATAATTTCATACATAATTAGCTTAAAAGTGAGTAAGTTTTAATTAATTAATAATTTATATGACAGTTGATCGTCGGTATTAATTTACTACAACCACGTATACTGGGTGTTTCAAAACAATTTAACAAATGCATTAATTTTTGTTGTATTTTATACTTTTTTTTTTTTGTAAATTAATTCTACAGTCAGGCGCAACAATAAAAATTTAATTAAATGATTTATTTATTTATATAAAAAATCAAAATAACAATTTTGTAGACCCAATTAGTCGGATTTTGTTATAACACTGAACTATAAAATAATAATAATAATATTAATTAATAGAACAAAACCTATTGCATATGTCAAATACTACTGAAACACCTTGTATTTTTAAAAGTCCTCAAACTAGAATATTTTGTTAGCGTGTTATAATTTTCAAATTTGTTGTAACTTATACTTTTTTTCTTCCTTTTATGAAATATGATGACATGGTTGTTTTAGATTCTGAACGTTAGTGAAGAAGCTTATGTTTTTACAATGATGTTTATTTATTTTTTTCCGCTCTGTAAACACTTTTTCGTATAGAAATACTGATCCAAAAGTTTCGATCAGTAACTTTATAGATCCCAAATCGGATCTAGTTGGTACTTTAGAGAGGTCATTTTTTAAATTTCTCAA
>JAIPRM010014240.1:0-10878 GCA_025469315.1 Stegophylla sp. TES_Ste_2020
CGAAATTTTCAAAATGCTGCACTTAACTCAAAATTGATCAAATCTTTTTGAAATTTTTATGACATTTTGTCGTGACTATTTTTAGTGGTTGGTGAAAATTTCAAGTCCTTTGCTGCATTATTTTAGATGTTATGTTAAAAAGTAATTTTCAATTTTACGTAAATTGCGTTAATTGCATATTTTGCCGTTTTTTGAAAATTTTTTTTCAGTTTTTTCGCATTATTAAAAAAAATATTGAGAAATTTGAAAAATGACCTCTCAAAAGTATCATCTGGGTTCGATTTTGAATCTATTAAGTTACTGATCGAAACTTTTGGACCAGTGGTTCTATACGAAAAAGTGTTCACAGAGGAAGAAAAAAAAAATAAATAAACATCATTGTAAAAACATAAGCTTCTTTAAACTTCGTTCAGAATCTAAAACATATTAAACGTTTAAAAAAAATTTGGTTATCCCGTTTTTTCTGCGTATAAATATGGTCACCCTACCCTATATATTCTCCTGTTATAATATTATGTTTTTAACGTATTCGATGACTGTTTATATTATTATATTGTTATTCATATTACAATATATATAGTTGTACATGGAACGTGTTTTGTCGTACTCACTGTCAAACAATCGAACACCTGTCGAACAGGTAAATCCAGACGTTTCAAATAATCGGTCGTCGATTGAAGCACAGGACAAATTAGTAGTCATTCATACGTGAGTACGGTTTAATGCTAATGTTTGGAGATAGGATGTTGACAAAAAAGTACCAAAAATGACCCCGAAAAAATGCTTTAATGACCAAAAAAAAAAAAAAAATTGCTCTAGATACAAACATGTTTAAATTGAGTAAGAAAATTAAAAAATTGATGAGAACATGACGAGAACAAAAAAAATGATTTGTAACATGAAATAATGACGTAAAATTTTTAAAAAATGACGTTAAAAAGCCAAAACAATGCATTTATAACCAAAACGCCTAAAGATGGAAAATTAAATTTTCATATTCCGAATCACAGGGAGGCGTGAAACGAATTTTTAGCTTGGGGAGTATTGCATAGAAGATTAAAGGAAAAAAAATGCATTCGTCATCAACATCCTATCTATACTTATGATCCTTTTGCCTGATTATAATGCAAATGTGTTTAGATTGCTCGATGATGAATATTTCCGAATTTGGTGTCGAACAAAAAGCGTCAATAGTGTAGAAGAATGGGACAGTATGTGGAACACTTATTTGCTTTCGCAAAATTCGTCGGACAGATCGATCATTATGACGGATTTAGCTTGCACTTCGAATCAATGGTTGCTAAAGCGGTAAATAAGACGTGTTATAATACGTTTAATTCGAGTTAAAAGTTTAAATAATAATATGTATTCAGATATTTAAACCGGACGATCGGAGAAACCGCTACTGTTCGCAAGCAAGACGCGTACAAAGTGTTCTCGTTGTTAACGTACACTGACGTTGGATTTAATGTGGCAAAGGATTTTTTATTTAGCAGAATCAAAGATATATACTTATAGTACGTGTGATCCTGGAACTCTATTTCATTTTATAGATTCTGAACGAAGTGAATGTTTTTACAGTGATGTTTATTCTTTCTACTCGTATTATTTTTATTTTTGCATTTTTTTTTTCTTATATTATTAACTTCCTTCGTTCAGAATCGTTTTACTGAAGAAATTATTTATCGTTTCTTTAAAATTTAATACGCCCGTCAAGAGAATACCACCCGTCGTGCGAAGTATGTCCGGTTTTTTTTATTTTGTGAACACTATTTCGTATAGAAATACTTGTCCTAAAGTCTCGACCAACACTTTTTAAAATCAGATTTGCCTCTAGATAGTAGTTTAGAAAGGTAATTTTTAGAATTTTTCAATTTCAAAATTTTTTTTTTTTTTTTTAGCAAAACTACCCAAAATTTGACAAAAAAGACACAGAAACCATAATATTTTTTTAAATTTAAACATAGATAAACAATAATATGAGAAACATTTTGGTACAAGAAAATTTTGAAAATATGAAAAACAAATTTGTATACCTATTTTTTTAAACACATTTTTTTCTCATTATTATTTTTTCTTTTATTTAATTATTAAATAAAAAAAAATTATAGTAGATCATAGATAAGTTATAGAAAAGAAAACTGCACATATTTCGCATTACGGTTATTCTTCGCTCCTCGGGTCAGATACGCTTGATGAGTGTGTAGAAAATGACGACTATATTGTTCTTTATAAATTATTGAGATTCTTCATTCAAAAACGTTTTATTGAAGAAATAATTTACCGTTACTTTAAAATTCTACACACCCTCCAACTGCTTAGAGTACCTCACCCAGGAATCAGTGAGGAGTGATAAATATCTATGGTGCAAAGTATATGCGGCTTTTTATGGGTCATTTTACAAATTTCTCAATTTCTCGATTTTCTTTTGGGAAAAATTTATGATAATTAGAATATAGATAGACAATAATATGAGAAATAATTTGGCGTAAGAAAATTTTGAATCTGTGAATAAAAATTTTGGACATTTATTTTTCTTATTATTTTTTATTTCGTTATTTATTAGACAAAAAAAAGTAAAGTGAAATAAAGCAGAGATAAATTATAGACAAACAAGAAAACTGGGTATATTTCGCGCCACTGGTATTCTTCGCTCCTCGGGTCAGATACCCTTGGTGGGTGTGTTGAAAAAGATCGACTACTTGTTTTTCATACTATTAACTTCCTTCGTTCAGAATCGTATTATTATTATTTCTTTTAAATTTCGTTTATGTTTCATTTTTTTTTTTTTTTTTTTTTTATTTAGTTTTCAATCTCTAGACGAAATTGTCGGTAAATACATACAACGTATAGGATCCAAAATGAAATCGAAAGAAGAATTATTAGAGGTAAATGTGTTGTTTCGGATAGATAGCCTAGATGGTTATTTTTTTTTTTTTATCGATAATAATTTTGTGATTGTAAGATCAATACGACTCTTGTGTTTTATTATTACAGTTCCGAGCATTTCTTAACGAGTCCGATGCTTACCTGAGGGATTTCGGTTTGTTTGTCAATCAGACTATCGAGACAGTCGAGATGAATATGGAATGGAATTCGACATTTTATCATAAACTAGCTAATTATTTGGAGTGTTGTAATGTCACTAATAAGAATACAGAGCGAGAAAAAGTTAATAATTAAGTAATTTAAATATACACTTAACCTCCACCAGAAAATATTGGTGGGGGAGGCAAATTTCCCTTCTTGACCACTCAGTTTCGGCGTCCCTAATACTTAATAATATTAATTATGTGTATTTTATTAAAAGTACGTAGTTTGATGAATTAAAAATAATATATTGTATTTCACCTTTTTACCTATTTGTTTTTTGTTTGCACACATAAGATAAAATGTAGGTTTTCTGGTTAGCTGTCAGTTTTCGCCCTAAAAACAATAAACGTAATAATTAGGAACATAAATTTTCCATTTTAATGGATTAACCATAATTTAAGCCGGAATACTATAATTTTTAAACAATTGTATAAAACTATTCGTTGAGCTGATTTTCATCAAAATTATATCACTTGTAGGAAAATAGGTGATGAATATTTTGGTGATTCTCTGGTATATTATTACATGGTTATAATTCATTAAGGTAATTACTTTTTCTTATAGAAATACTCGTCAAACAGTTTTATGTAGTAACGTTTAAACTCAGAAATCGTATCCCAGTGGTACTTTAAACCGGGCATTTTTTTTTAAATTTGACAGTATACTATATTTTACTTAAATTTAATACTATATTTTAATTTAAAATAATTCTAATTTCAAATTCGTGAAATTACTTTGTATAAGTAATTACTCAATAATTACAATGCGTTACAAACATCGAAAATTCACAAATCAATTTTTTATTTATTTATTTATTTTTAATATAATTTATACATAGATTTTGTCTTGATAATTTTCTGTTTTTGATATACATAGTTATCGCATAATTAAAATTTTATATTTTTATTGGATGTTATACATTAGAAAAATGCTCAAACGGCTTCACGAGTTTTTCTGTCTATTTAGACGAGATATGTTGTCTAGTGTTTTTCTCATTATATTAATATTAACAATAATAATTGTTAATTTATTTTGGAATTAGAATATGGGGAATAACTATAAATATTCTAAACATTTTAATAGTCGGCGGTATCCATAGTTTTTACAGGATAAATTTTATTTAAACTATTATTTAGTTATTATTATTTTTAACCGCGTTACCAAGAATGGTTCTAAACAATCGGTTTAAATCAAATTCTTATTAATGGATTTGAGCACAAAGCATGAGTTGTTTCTGAAGTATGACTAGGTAGACTAAAAATTTTTGAAAAATATTGTTTTTTATAATATGCTTGACATCAATGAAAACGATTAAAGAGAAAACACGGTTAATAGATTTATTGCATATAACATAGATTATATAATATATTCTAAAGACAATTAGTTGATACACATTTAAGTATTTTTAAATCTACCAATGTTTCTATAAAATTTATTAAAATTGGTATTACTTAATATAGTTTAATAATTGTATTCTTCAACCTTGGCCAGATTATTTTTAGTGACACTGAGGTACAAGTCATGGAACTGTAATGATATCCCGGAAAACCCGGATTTTTTTTTTTCTATATTGTAATTTGAAAGTAACATAATATTACTCATGAGTTTAAAAAATAACGTAATTTCATTACAATTTTATTTGAGTAACGAGTAAAGTAATTCCATTACAATTTACACGTACGAAATAGTAACGAGTAGAGTAACTTAACTACTTTTAAAAAAATAATTAACCTAATACTGCCTAAAATCATCAACCTCGGTACATCTGCATTGTGCACGTAGATCGGTTGATAATGAATAATATTGATCGCTCGAAAAACGGCATTCGATCGCAAAACAAATGACTATCTCAAAAATGTTTAAAAAATTTGTTCGATTGACTCTCGTAATACAATACCATACACTACATTTTTATTATCTTCGCATGTTGAGCGAATTTAATCACAAATATTTTTTATCAGTGTTGAGCAGTAGCGTAGCGGAAGCTCCACCACGGAGGGGGCGATTTGTAAATTATTCTTAGCCAAAAATATTTTTTCACCATTCTTATAATATCGAACGCTCGTTTTCTTTGCCGTTCAAATTTTTGACAATAATCGTGCTTTTCTACGTTTAGTCTCCTCAAACTTAAACCATAGAACCATACCATGTTCATAAAACTGATAATATATAACTCATTTTTGTGCGAAAATTCGTAATTATTATAATCAACGTAAAAGAAATTGATATTACATGTCTATTATTATAAATTTATAAATGAAACAGGTATTTCATAAAAAATAATGTATAATAATTTGCTTGAATCTTGTTACTAAAACAACCATTGTTGTCAATGACAAATTGAACAAATTTCAAAGAGTGTTTTTTGATTTCACTCAAAATAAAATTTTAAATTAAGTATTATTCACTCGTATTAGTTACAAGTATCACAAAGTACAAATAGTTTATACAGCTAAATTGTCTTTTACTTTTTCTTTTAAAAATGGCCCTTGTTAGATGAACGTTTATAATATTATTAATGTATAATATTACATCTCGATGAAAAAAAAACCAAGGAGGGGGTGATCCACCCGTCGCTTACACCTCAAATATGCCACTGGCGTCAGGAAAATACAATTGACAATGATAATAAAATTGTTATGAAATTCCGATGCTGTTTTGCAGCTGTGTGCTGTGCGTACGACGTGCACCAAACGTTACAGATTGAACCGCAGATGTCGACGAATGATTTCTATTAGAATCCGGATATGGTTAGGACGAAAAAAAATAAAAAAGTCAAGAGGAAAAAAATATTGATTCTGTCATCATAACAACAATATACTACTTTATTTTTGTCTCAAAAACTTAATATAAATACGTATACGTGGGTATGATGGCTACAGAGTGTGCGTTTTCATTTGCACGGTTATTGCATTACCTGGAAATACGTAGAACAAATCTGGTACGCGATTGAGACTTTAAATGCGTTTTATGCTTGTTTTTCAAAAAAAATAACTTCCCGAAATGAAGTCACACGAATGTATTTCGAACTAAAACATCGTAGTCCAAATCGCATCGTCATATTTTAAACGCGATGTTACGAAATTATAACTTCTGTTTGGATTGTGATAAGTTCATAAATCGGGTTTGATAAATAATATTAAAATAATTTTTTAGACGAGTATTTTTATAAGAAAATGTAATTTTCTATAAAGAGAAAAAAAGTAAAGTGTAATAAAGTGAAGTAAAGCAAAGCAAAGTAAAATATAGTAAAGTGAAGTAAAGTAAAGCGAAGGTAAGTATAGTATAGACAAGAAAGCCGTATACACTTGAAGTTACGGGTATTCTTCGCTCACCGGGTCAAGATACTTTTGGTGGGTGTGTAACATAAATCATTTCTTCCATAATACGATTTTAAATGAAAGAAGTTACTAATATAAAGATCAATAAAAGTCAAAATTTTCAACTCGCCCACCAAAGAGTGTATGACCCGAAGGGCGGAGAATACCCGTGGTATGAAATATGTCCGGCTTTCTTGTCTATAGTTTACTTTTCTTAAATTTTATTAGTTCTTAAGTAGAATGACTGAAAGATGTAATAATACGTTCAACGTATTACTCTCCAAAATATTTTCTATTGTTTATTTTTCGTGTGGACTGTGGAATTATTTGGGAAATCATATTTTTATTAAAACGAAAATACTATCTGCGAGATATTTAATCAAAATATATTTCATACTGCTTTATAATAATATGGTTTTCCGTATTTGTGCATTATTGCTTTCTCGATTTGCATGGCCACATAATATTAAAATGTTATAAAACAGAGAATAAAGTGCTTAAATATGCGTATAAACTACAAAGGGAAAATAAACTGTTCACGTTTTTCGAATAATGCGTTAAAATTATAATAATATTAAATACAGCCTCACGTGTGACTCACATGTTCTGCACATATTATACGGACTATTAGAACATGAATCAACTTGATAAAAAAAAAAAAAAAAAACGAAAATTACGGAAAACCATCCCCAGGGCACGCGTGTGCGTAGAAAATGTCTTTATAATAAAGAAATTCACATCTCGTTTTGTTCCATCTCGTGAGAATCATTAAAGCGTCTCAAAGGAAATCCATTGTAGATCGTTTAAGAACGAATACACGGTTCGGATAATTTTATCACGTTTGCAATGAATTGGCAGTAATTAATTTTGCACAATAATAAAATAATATGTTTCGCACGTTTATCGACAATAACCGAAAAATCGTGTTCTGCAATGGTTTTTTTTTTGTTCTATATAAATCGAAAAAAAGTTCTGCGTACATTAAATATCTATATAAACTATTTTACTCTAGTCCATGAATATGAACTGACTTTTTAAGTAGTTACAACATAAGTACGTATTCAAAAAAACTGGACATATTTTGCACCATAGTTATTCTTCGCTTCTTGGGTGATACTTGGTGGATGTGTACATTTTAAAGAAGCAATAAATAATTTCTTTGATAAAACGATTCATAGTGAAACTTCAGTTTACATAAGCCAATTATTGCTTAAAAATAAGAAAGTGAAAAAACAATTTTCAAATATCTTTTTTTCGACATTTTCAAACTTGCTCTCACCAAACTATTTTAAATATTATTGATTATCTATACTTTTAAATCTTCATAAAATTGGGTTTAATAATAAAAAGTATTTAAGCAATGTTTTTGTCAAATTTTGGGTAGTTTTTCTAAAATTTCGACAAACTATTGAGAATTTTGAAAAATGACTTCCTGAAAGTACAAAATGGTGATACAAAAAGTTACTAGTGGAAACTTTTGGACAAGTTTTTCTATAAAAAATGTATACACATAAACAAAAATATAAACATCATTGTAAATACACTAGCTTTTTCGCTCTACTCAGAATCTAAATATCGGATATACTTTGCACGATGGGTATTCTTCGCTTTTTCTCGGATCTCTTTTCTTTTTTTTATAAGTGATAATTTTGTTGTGTTTTAAAAACATTTTTGCGATAGTTCGACGAATAAATAAGTCATCAAATATAATCTGTTAGTTTAAAATAAATATACAAATGGTTTTTATTGTTTTGGAAGATCGCAGACACTGTTTAGAAGACCGAAAGAAATACTCGCCATTCTGGCCTAGAGACTAGATCAAATACTAAATACATATTGTGATAAGTGACAGTTACATATTATTATACATGTAGTGCTTTTTCGATTTGTAAATAAGGCACCGCTCTCTTGAAAAATAAGAAAGAACAATTTTATATAATATTGTTTTTGGTTAATTTTAAATTACTTATTGTATAACTGTACTATCTCGATCTAAATTAATAATTATTTTGAAAAATTCAGAATTCCAAAAATAGAATAGGAAAATAAATTACGACCGGACTGCTGGGCGCTGCATATTCCACGATCAACAATTTTACTTTGTAAATGTAATTCTTGTTACTCTGTGACACACAATACACACACACACACACACACACACAAAAGAACACTAAATATTTGGAATTGTGAATGCGCAGCACAACGAAGGCCATGTTTTTAGTAGTCTCCTTTGCTACACCGACCTACTGTTGCGCCCGCCCACCACCACCGCGTCGCGCCGTTGAAGTTGTACTTTTATAAGCATATCACTATCACTATTCACTAGATAATTTGATAATCATAATTTTCACTCGTTTTAATTGTGAATATGCAGCAGCTATAGATAAAAAAAAAATCACACGTGTGTGCTATGTCATTATGTAAACTATGGTAATTTCCAATTGGTAATAAATACTAATTTATTCAACAAAGACATTCGATTAAAATAGTTATAATTTTAAATGTGAATTTTTTTTGTAGACTATATATATATTTCATTCAACAATAATTGTAAGTTCTATATTGAATAGGTATGTATAAAAATTATTGCATATTTACATTCTATTCGAAATTTGTCTATAAAAAGGTATCGTTGATATTTTCATGATTTAAGCAATATTACTTTTAGAATGCGTTATTACAGAATAATCTAAGTTCATTTAATTATTCGTGAAAATTATATTTTATTTTACTGTGTATTGACGTTTAAATCACTTATAATAAATCACTTATTTAAACAAAAACGCAAATATTTGTTGATCTATTTATGATAAAAACTGGTCTCCAATTTTTCACTTTAAATATAACAGGATGAACAATTGGCCATTATTCGGATTAAACGTTATTCGAGTAGTAATTCTAAAATTTAAACGCTTATAAATAATAACTCATTGAGTTGATTTTAACCCGAGTCAGGCCATGTTATGTATTATAATATTAAAATATTTCACTTATAATCATTTTTCTCTAACCAAAATATTTTTGATATGAAAGTCTATCTATATTTAAATTTTCATTAAGTTTGGATTTAAAAAAATATATATAGTTTTAAAGGCATTTTTGTCAAATCTTGAGAATTACAAAACATTATCTCTTAAAAGTACCATCTGGAGTTGCTGTTCGAAACTTTTGGGCAAGTAATACTATACTAAAATGTGTCTAAGGAATAAATTAAATATAATAACACATAATATCATTGTGAAAACGCTAATGCAAATGCATTAAAACGTATAGGACTAAAGTTTAAACAATTTTAACTCAACCAACATTCGTAAAGAGAACTTTGAAACAATGACTTACAAAAAAACGTTAGTGATCGTCTCAGTCATTCGCAGTTCTAAATTAATGTTAATAAATTATAATAATAAATAAAGCATTCGAGTCAGAATGTGTACTGATAATATAATATTTTTAGATTCTGAACGAAGTGTTTTTACAATGATGTTTATTTTATTTATTTTTATTTTTATTTTTTTCTGTGTAGAACTTTTCTTATAGAAATACTTGTCCAAAAGTTTCGATCAATAAATTTTTGAAACCGGATTTGTTTCTAGATTGTACTTTAGAGAGGTCATTTATTGAATTTCTCAATTCTTCAATTTTTTTTTTTTTTTTTTTTTGGGACAAAACAACCAAAATTTTGACGAAAACGACTCGGAAACCATCATTTTTTGATCAAAATTATATGGAAATTGAAACATAGATAAAAAATAATATAAGAAAGATTTTGGTGCAAAAAAATGTTGATAAAGTAAAAAAAAAATTTTGGACATTTTTCTAACATTTTTTTTTTCTCATTTATTTTTTATATTATTAACTTCATTTGTTCAGAACCGTTTTATTGAAGAAATGATTTATCGTTTCTTTAAAATTCAATACACTCGTCAAGAGAATCTCACTCGTTGTGCAAAGAACCAGTGGCGTATTTAAGGTTTTTCCGCCTATAGGCACTTTCCAATTCACCACCTCCCCCCCATCCTTTTAAAAAATTATTTATAAAACATACTTGAATATACAATTTGTTATATTATAATAATATTATTTAAAAAATGATACATATTATTATTAATAAAAATTAAATTGCACGTAAATTTTTTTTTTTGCAATTTTACAAATTAATTAGGATACTTAGAACTTTAAATTTTTTCTTCTACTTTTTTCCCAACAAACTGAATCAATTAAATCATCACAATTTCATTTAAAATCGACAGTAAATTCGCTTCAATGTTCAATATTGCCAAACTGTCAAGTTTTTTCAGTTCCCACAGTCGATCTTACATAATTTTTAATCCGTTTAAGACATGAAAAAGAACGTTCAGTAGTACAGTTAGAAATTCGACTCCTGTCTCATGAGTAGTTTTTATTTTTTATAACAACCCACCACCTCACATACCCCCCCCCCTTCAAAAAAATAAAATAAAATAAT
>JAIPRM010014241.1:0-10877 GCA_025469315.1 Stegophylla sp. TES_Ste_2020
TAAAATTCGGATCAAAAAATGATGGTTTCCGAGTCGTTTTTGTCAAATTTTGGGTAGTTTTTTCCAAAAAAAAAATTGAAGAATTGAGAAATTCAAAAAATGACCTGTTTAAAGTACAATCTAGAGGTAAATCCGGTTTCAAAAAGTAATTGATCGAAACTTTTGGACAAGTATTTCCATACAAAAAGTTGTACACAGAAAAAAATAAAAATAAACATCATTGTAAAAACACTAGCTTCTTCACTTCGTTCAAAATCTAAAATGCATTTATAACTAAAAATGACTAAAAATGCAAAAAAAAATGCAAAATAAAATTTACATATTCTGAATGAAGGAGGCATGAAACGAATTTTAATGTTGGAGAGCATTGTACTGGATTCAAGGAAAAAAAATGCATTTGTCATCAACATCGTATCTCTACTTATTACTGTAGCTCAACACCCTGCATTAGCCCTAGCCCGGGCTAAAAATACATCCGTGATAACGGTGAAATTTGACGTTTGCTATTTTTCGAACCGGATCGGACGCTTCTTTTTACGTCGTGAGATTTCGGAAATAAAGATGGTGGTGTCTGTCCCCGGGTTCACCCTGTATACATCGTTTATGTTGGCGGCGAGACGACTGACGGTGTATACGCGTAGAAATAAAGTGCGCATCATGTGTGTACGGCGGCCCCCTTGAGCACGTGTGATAATAACAGTAATTGGCAAATACCGGCTTGTTGCCTCCGCGCCACTGCCGTTATAATTAATATAACACACCGATATCGCGTCTACCTACGAGGGACGACGCGTGTGACGATACGTATATATTATTATTATTAATAATTGCCATGTGCGGATGGGATGTGATGCGCCGAACGGATCGTAAATTATTTGTTACGGTTTTCTCCGTTATTTTTTCCCCTTTCTATATAGATATTTCACTCCTATATCCGACGTTTTTATTATTTTCGCGTGTACGAGCCGCCACCGTCTCTCCGTGTCGGGATCCGTGCACGGCGGCGTTCGTCCCTCTGGCGCGTACGGTGTACGTTATAATACATATATATATATAATTATATAATTAGTCAGTGGCTAGTGACTATATGAGGGGAGTTAAGGGTGTTCGATAGAAACACCCAAACGAGATTTCTAGTTGGCCGACACTGTGATAATATTTTCCCCGCAGAAAGTCAGATAGAAACACACTAAAAGCAGGTGCCTGAGAATATTTTACCGTTTTCATAAAAATGTTTTTGGTATTTTAACGGGTTATTTTTTTCCAAATTAATTTTATTTACCGTTTTCGGCTAAGCCCACTGTTAACTATCATGCTCGGAGTTAAGTACACCGTTTTAAAAAAATTAACTAAATCGAAGTATTCGATAATATAGAAATTATTTTTATTACAATTCTTAATTGATAATATTATTATTTGTATTAATGGTTTTAATTATGTTTTGTTTTTCAACGAAATTGAATTTTGTACTTTTTGTACTGCCATGTAACGTGTTTATTAAATTCTGAGTGGTGCGAGGAATCTAGTGCTTTTACAATGATGTTTAATATCTTTATCGTTCTTATTTTTGGAGACACTTTTTCGTATAGAAATACATTTAATACCTATCTAATACAGCAAATTTTTAGATAAGAATACCTATTGGTATTTTAAAAAATTCATTTTTCAAAATTGTCGATAATTTATTCGGAAACAAGGAAAAGCTTCCGAAAAATTGAGTAAAAATGGCAAAATTTGAACGAGATTTCAGTAATTGATTCGTAATTTCTAAATTAATCGGAGAAGAAAGTTGAAATGCTCACCCACTATTAACAATAATGTAATATAGAAAAAAATGTAATAACGAACTTGACTATTTTGAGATAAATATAGAAATATTAGATTCTTAATATTATTATCTGAACATTTAACATTACAGTATTCCAAAAATAATTTGCTTTTGCTTAAATCTTGAAAATGTCAACTATACCTTATTATAAACGAAATTTGGGTAGAATGTAAATAATATATAACAATTTTTTTATAAAAACAAAAAATTGTTAAATAAATCTTATCAATATAAAATTGACAATTATTATTGTTGTTTATAATTAACTCAAGCTTCACCCAAAATGTTTTTTGTTGAAAATAAGATTTATCGTTTTTCCACACAAGAAGCGAAAAATATCCATGGTGCAAAGTACGTCCAGCTTTTTTTTTTTTTAAAAATATTTATTAAGTTTACCATAAATGCGTATACTTATCGTGAATTCGGAGAAACAATAAATATATTTTTTTTACCATTTATTTTTTAAATTCATTATGCTATTATTATTATTATTATTATTATTATTATAAGTATATAGCCACGAATAAAACTATTTTGACTGTCGCTGTGATTTTAATATCGATTATTACAGCACAGTGGTGTCGACTGCTGAGGCGCGTGGCTATCGTCGAAATTCATTTTTAGCCGATTGATTCGGTCCCGGTCCACGCGATGGCGAGCGAAAGCGTGCGCGACGGTTTATTTTTATTATTTCGCGTTGAAAATTTGCCAGAATCAAGCATCAATATACGTCGTGTATAATAATATTATATATATACGTTCATTGTATACTATTGTAATAGTGTACCGATGCATTGCGCGTGTAGCGGATTCTCGCTGCAAAAAAACCATCGAGGGTCCTCGTCGATACCATTTTGGTTTTTAGGTCGAAATAAATGCTCGTACGAATTCCGCACTACTGCAACACGTTGACGTGCTAGAACGTACTTAAACGTAATAAAACGAGATGTTTGCAGGATTTTTTTTTTTACTAAATTTTTTGGAAATACATTTTTGAATAAGGTACTTAAAAAAAATTATAAGTAACATTTTTGATAAAGTTATATTGTTTTTACAATTTTTATGTGCATCGTTTTTTTTTTTATTTGAATTATATTTATTATTATTTTTTTTTTTTAATAGAAACAACTTAAAATATTCTCCAATATCTAAAAAAAAAAAAATTGTTTTTAACATTTTTAATATTTAAATTTTTCTTTTTAGATCAATAGTTTAAAATCAAAATAAGAAGTTTAAAAGAACAAAACACATATTTTAATGTTTAGACTGTTTAGAGTGATGGCAGTCAATTTTCGACCATTCTTTCCATCCACGCAGAATAAAATTATAAATGTAAATTAATAATAAAATAAAAACCACTCACACAGAAAAAAGAAAAACGTATTTATGCTAATGAGCAGAGAACAAACAATGGGAACAACCCCGATTTTCTCATATTGTCGGTTAGAAACATTCGATTATAAAGAAACACAAACAGAAAATATGACAAGACGACTAGCAATAAATGAACTTGGTGTAGGTATTTAGTTTTGTTGAATTATTATACTTAAAATTACCCAGTATCCGATAGATCAATGATGAGAGAATAAAAAAAAAATAAAAAAATCAGGGGGGTTGTAATAAAAAATTTCAAAAGCAAATTCGTTAGTTCTAAATGTGCTGTGTTTTTGTGAACATAATAGAACACAATAATGAAAGTTTGCAGCTGATGGACATGGTTATTTCAGTTGGATACGGATAAAATCTTTTCGATTCTATTATACAAACGTTTTCGGCTTTGCCTTGTTAATGCGTCTGTCATAAATTCTTTGTTTAAAAGTTTAACTCTTTATGAATAAACGCAGTTCGGAACTATACATTGTTTTTGTACGAGGGGTTTAGGGTATAAGAAATGTCATGTTTGCCACACGATTTAGTGATGATAAATATTGTACACAATAAAAGAGACAGGTGAGATATTGAATGGCGTATTATGATCCTATACACCATACAGATTTTTTTTTTTATTTCAAATACCATTTTATGGTATGCCGTTAACGGAATATTTATCGGTTGATTTGATTTAACAAAGACATATTGTTATGAAGAAAAAAAAATTGTAAATAATTTCATGGCATTATATTCTAACCAAGCCTATTGTTAATTCAAAATTTTGCTGTTTTTGTGTTTGGAAAATCGTATGCTTTTTCTACATAAAATCTGCATTTATATAAACTATTACGAATACTATAAATATATTTGTCATATTCAAATATGAGTTTTTAAAAAAAACATAGAGATATTTTATTTTTTATAACAATATTGATTATTTTGTTGTTTTCAATGAAATCTTTGAAATTTTTCTTAGATATTGATTTTACCTAATGTTAATTAATGCACCTTTTCAATGACACTATTATGCATATATTCATATCATGAAATATTATATTGTGTGGCAAAGGCGAGAAGTGAGCAATTTCAATCGCGGGCGTCTGCATTTCGCCAAAGTCTGAAATTGTCTTCTCGTACATGTTATTTTTTGTCCTACCTCATTTATTTATAATATTCATTAGACAATTTTTTCTTCCATGATAGCGGGCTGTTAACTAGTTTTTTCCTCCCGCTGGAAGAATAGTGGTCACTTTCCACCGCATCTACCTGTATCAAAAAATTAAACGTACAATGTAAGTGTGACAAAATGTAAATTTCAGCACAAAATAATAAAATACTGTTTAAATGATTACTTTCATTGATACCCAAAATCGTGAATAGTGTACTTTTACCAATAGCCCAAAAACGCAAAACTGATTTGCGCTTTTATATCTAAATAGTGGGATAAAAGCGCAAAAATATGTTTTATACCATTATTATTACCAATATTAGCTGTTATATTGCACTTAATTTAATATTAAAAGCTCATTTTATTTATTTCTCAAATGTACTGTATTAATCTTTTTTAAAAATAATTTTGCAATAAAAAAATAAAAAAACTTTGATGTTTCTTTACATCGTCATTTATCGGTCGATTCTTAGTTCTCACCAATTTATTTATTTTTATTCGATAGGATATTTCGGATAGTAAAAAAAAGTGTTAATATGACCCTACTTAAAATATTTAGTTTTATATAATTTTTAATAACCTTCACAAAAAATACAATGAATACATTGTGAAATATAGGGTAGGTAGTGATAGCAAATAAATTTTACACCATTGAAAAGATATCAGATTAAAAATTGTAAAATCTTTTAATTTGTGCAAACTTAATAAACGAAAAAATAAATTGTTGTAAACGTTACAATATTTCAATAATTAAAAAAAGGCGCGAGCTTCGATCAAAATATTCATAGTTTGGGGTTGTCTTGATTTAATATATTTATCATCCGAGTATTTTGAAAAACCTTTGACCGTATTTTCTTAATTTACTTCAAAAGTAATTCATAACTTTTTAATTTAATTGTTGTCATGCTGCATTTTTTTTTTATAAATAAAATCATGTTTTTAAGAGGTATTTTTCAAAGTAAAATAATTTATCAACATCATCATGCTTAAAAGAACCGAAAATTATAAAAACGATTTATTTTCAAAAATCCGAGAGGGGTAGATAATTTCACATAAAATAAGTAGAGGGATGGAAAATTCTGATTAAAAGAAGTGAAGGGATGGCACCTCCTTTCGACCACCTGGGAACCTCTAGAGAAATATTAATAATGATTAGGAAAATAATCTGGAGATTAATTTGACACACTGTTAGACACGGCAAGGTGTTACATCACAAAATAATTGAAGGAAAAATGGAAGGCAAGGAAGGCAAAGGACGTCCTTAGTAAACGATCATTGAACGTAATTTTTGATACCGGACTAATGAGTTAAGTGATCGTGGACCTGAAGAGAGATTGGTCAATAACAGGGAAAAATAAAGGGATTATGAAAAAGGGTTGTCAAACTAATCTTAGAGTTGGACACCAAAGAAGAAGAAAAAGTTTATTTTTAAGTAACACTTCGAAGTGCGATACTACAATCAATTATGATTTATGTTCAGTTTTCATTTTTGTAAAACGATAAAATCGCAATGGTTAAAATTACTTTTAACACAGTTTAATTAGGTGAAAAATAATCAGTTTTTCTTAGATAAAAATAAGCAATTTATGCAGCTTTAATTTTACAAATTTAAAATCGTTATTCAAACATATAGTGGCATTGTTCTATAAGATAAATATGATTTTGAAACCGCGTATACTATAAATTGGTAATTTCGATTTTTATCGTTAAGGTACACGTTCTTCGTTAAAGTTTCAGAGGCACGTTTCCAAATGAAATTAATAGGTTTACGTCTGACCTAAAAAAAAAAAATAAATAATTTTAAGTAATTTATACGTGTACATTAGGTGGTGGTCGTATTATAAAGGACTTAAAGTACTGAATTGACTGACAAGTAAATATATTATGAATGCTTGGTTAAGCAAACTTGTATCCATACAGTTATAAATATGTTATCTGTTTTAAATATTACATTAAGTGCGGTCGTACCGAGCATATTAAGTGTTCATTTTATTCAAAATATTGATTCCCGACGTTCAAACGCTTGCACGAACGAGTTATAATATATTATAATATCATAGTGATAACAATAGTTTTAATAATAATAATAATAATTAATGCATTTATAATCGCGTACCCTCGTAGAAACCACCGGCAGTGTAAAATATTCGAATAAAAGTTGGTGAACAAAAAATTAAATTTTTTCACCTACGATTGGAAAATATGTTTTTGAGGAAATAGTTATTTCCTATTTATAATAAGTCGTAGTTGGACTGTTGACCCACTATTGTACATCGTATGTTATCTCTTATTGGACACCGAGATATGTAATAGTCGTCACTGGCGAGTACCGGCACGATTTTCCGAGAACAAAGGAAGGAACAAACAATATTACTACGGTTATCGGATGACACACGGAGCAGACCGATGCTGCAGTTTAGAAAAACAGTGTCAGTGAGACACACAGCCGCGCGCCACATAAAAACTGATCGATTTTGCGGCGCGAGGTCGTGTTTACCCAAATATGCTACGCTCGTCCGGACGACGACGACGACGACAAGGCCATATATAATATTTAAGGGATTCGGTGAAAAACAAGCGCGTTTTCCATCCGATATCGATTCCGTGTCGCTGTCGCAATAATAACGCTGCACTCAGGCGAGCGAGTACGTTTATTTCAATGCTGGTGACCGACATAAAACTAGGCCAACAACTACGAATCCAAACGATTGGCGTCTGTTTGTCCGTTCGGAAACCGATGAAACCGTGGACCTTTTTTGGGTACGGTCGCCACGTCGATTCGCCCAGTCGCACGTTAATAAGTAATAATAATTATATTAGGGAATAGAATTACAAGTATTCATTACTATTGTGCAGCACTATGTGACACTATGTGTGCGGTAAATAGTGATTTAATTGGTTAATTTCCAGTGGTGATATCTACATAAACTATCTAGAGATCAGTGGTTCTCAATCTTTTTGGGACCACGACCCAAATTTTCCCCCAAAATTTTATCGTGACCCACACAGTTTTTCATTTACACGGATAAAAAAGTAATTTTAAATGTACAAAATGAATTTATTACTTTTCAATTTATTGGTTTGTAATGAATGCAATTTTAAAATGTATGTAAACGTGGGACTGTATCATTTGACAGTGGGATTTGGTTAAAACATTAATTTCTCAGAATTTATGTCATTAAAAAAAAAAAACTTATCGCGACTTACCATATATTGACTTGGGACCCACCAGTGGGTCATGACCCACAGTTTGAGAAACATTGATCTAGATAAATAAATAAATAAGTATCTAATTGGCGTCAAAAATTTAAATTATGGAAATCTACATAAATATCTAGGTAAATTTCGTTGTGTAATGAGCATATTATTTTCAATAATCGTTTACTAAAATTGCCGTTTTATATCAAATGCATTATCACAGTCATATATATATTTTATTTACAGGTAGAATAAAATATTGAAGACCCTTGTTTCAATTGTTTTAAATTTAAATCAGAAAATAAGCGTAAAGACTAAAGTACGTTCTCTGGTGATCAACTATGATTTCAACATACATTAAAATTGGTACTTTACATACGTATATGTAGTTTACAGGTATCTCTAATATATTTTTGGCATACGAAATAATCCTTCCTCCTTATGCCTTCCTTTATATGCACATAACTCGGCCGATAATCTAATAGACAAGCATTAATAAAAAAATAATAATAACAATTTAAGGTAAAAATATAGATGAAAATTATAACTACATATTTAACTAGATTGAAATTTAATATTCTATCCTCACATTAATTTATATGTTTATTCAGCCAGTAATTTAATATTTATCGAGATATTATTTTTGTTATCTGAAATCAATACTATTATAATTACGTATTGAAAGTGAAATAGATTGTAAATTGTTATATTTTTGTACATTTATTGTAAATCTATTAACTTTACGTTTTGTCACTCGTAATACAATATGAGAATTCAACAATTCGTTTGTGTGTACAGTGAATCATACGAATTGTAACGAATTGCAAACTAAAATTGTACACGCACAATGTGCATTAATAGTAACCCAAAGAGTTCGTGTTTCAAAGCATTGTGTAGACGTACCTCCTCCTATTACACGATTATATCCTGCATATTATACATAAATTACTACATATCTGCAGTCACACCGTATTTTAGGTTCATATTGTTTTTTATGCTCTTTGTACTTCAGACGCGGATCTAAGGGAAGGGCAATTGCCCCTCCAAGAAATTTTAAAACGTATTCTAAAAATTCTTAATGCGTGTAAAAATGTATTGATTTGATGTATATTTGATCTATTTTTGTCTAATCGCCCCCTTCAAATTAAGGTCCTGGATTCGCCACTGGTGTACTTTAAGCACATATGTGTGGAGTACACAACAACATCCACTTATATGACAGCACGACATTGAATATTCACTCACCACAAATCTATATTTCTTCCAACAGAAAACAAGAAATTGATGAAATCAAGTATTATTTTAATATACGTGTTACAAATGTTAGGTACATGTTTTATTATAATTTAAACCTATTTGTTAATTGTATACTATAATATAAAATTTTAAAATTTATAAAAACATATGTAATATTCATATAAAATGAATAATGAATTTATTAAATGGCTTATTTTTTATTAAAGTATTTTAAATGGTCTAAATGGTATTTTAAATTAGTGTCTATACAGTGATATTTCCAATACCTGTGTACATTGAAAAAATCGTTTCTGTACCTGTTTTTCGGTGATATTTAAAAATGTAGTCTAATTTTTTTGGTGAAAATTAGACTACATATTTGCATTTTTGTATCTCAGTAGTGAGATAAAATCACAAAATGAAATCGTATTACCTAGTACAATATCGCATCCATTGTACTGTTTCAGGTTAAAATTTGATACTCATTATACTTAGTCATTAGATATTGTGCATTTTTCTGTTTCAAATCAACAGAGTTAGAGTTCAGTTACTAAATAATGAATGATAATAACGATTTAAGATTTTAAGACAACTATACACACAACAGAAATTTGCTTAAAATTCCAATAGAATTGAGCGAAAAACTCGAATCTTATGAGATTTTCTTTATTAAAAAAATGGACAAAAAATGACAATAAAACTTCAGATTAGATTATTAATATTAAAACTGCGGGTTTAAAATTTCATTTTTAGATATTCATTATAGTTACACAAAAAGTTCAAGTTATAATAACTCCGGATGGGTTAATAAAATACATTTTATTTTAATATTGAATAAAATTGGTTAGCGTATGTGGTTCGTTAAAAAGATATTTTTTTTTTATCTGTATACGTTTTCGTATAGATTTTCCCAAAAGTTTCAGCCAGAAATTTTTTTAGTGACAATTTCACTCTAAACGGTACTCTAAGATGTTTTCTTCGAAATTCTCAATAGTCTTTTACGCTTGTATTCATTTGAATCTTATTTTACGCTTGTCATCTGCAGTATTGTCCCCTATGAATTTATCAATGGGGGAGGGGCGGCGGAGTAAATTTCTTACAATTTCAATGTACTGGGTACTTTTATCTGCGAAATATGGTATTCGGGGAAATTATTGTGAAAAAAAAGCAGGGAGTGTATATAAAAAAAAAAATAATAATATTTTTAAGAAATCACCCTGAAAGTAGTTTCATTGGCGTTACTCCGGGGACGCGTTGAAAGTCGAAAACCAAAAAAAACCTGTGTGTAGGTCCGACGTGTGAGTCGCACGAGTCGGTGGCCGACACGGCACTGCGGTGGCACTACGGATTAAAACGTTATCGCGGGACCGTCTGGCTTTGGCACCGGATCAAGAATAATACATTTAAAATGGATAAAAAAAAAAAAGGAATTTAAATGAGATTTATACGAGTGGCGCGTACCACAGTGATCGGAAAGAGACCATTAGCGAGCGCATAAATACAGTTATAATAATAATAGTATCGTTTAACCTGCACTTGTTCTAAGCTCGGCTCCACGTCGTGTGCAGTTATATTATATTATCAACGTTTATTATGCGCACAGTCACGCCGTTCAAAATCGACGTCGAATATCTACATGGCTATTCCAACGGAACGTGTATAATAAATCAATTGGATTTTATTGAAACGCTAAAGAGAAAAAAATTAAAACTGTGTACACTTTATTCATTCGATATCCGCCGCGTAAGACGCACACATGTTCACGTATACCAACAAGTGTACAAATATTATTAAAATGAGTGAATCGCTGAATAATGAAAAGGCACATGTCTAATATATTTACGAAAATCTCTTGTTTACATCATCGAATTTATTATTGATAAATTGGGTCGGATTTATATGCACTAAGAAGTCATGAAAAATGCACGTAAAAATATGCGTTAATGTAACAAAAAATAAGCCGGACATACTTCGCACGACGGGTGGTATTCTCTTGACGGGCGTATTAAATTTTAAAGAAACGATAAATCATTTCTTCAGTAAAACGATTCTGAACGAAGGAAGTTAATAATATAA
>JAIPRM010014242.1:0-10877 GCA_025469315.1 Stegophylla sp. TES_Ste_2020
CCTTCGTTCAGAATCGTTTTACTGAAGAAATGATTTATCGTTTCTTTAAAATTTAATACGCCTGTCAAGAGAATACCACCCGTCATGCGAAGTACACCCATCGTGCGAAGTATGTCCGGCTTTTTTTGCTTTAAACTAATATTTATGCTATCATTTTGCACATAGAAATGTTTTCATTCTGTATTGAAAAATGTTTTTTAAACTTTTTTGTGAGGTCAAGTTTTTGGTTACTGTATTTTCACTATGGTTTTTGTTTGTTTAAAATTAATTATTCTGATCATGTAGTTAACATTATTATAAAGATAGGCATTTTCATTAAATACATTTGAGACTTTGAACGAAGTGAAGAAGCTAGTGTTTGTACATTGATGTTTATTATTTTTTTTTTTCTGTGAACACTTTTTATAGAAATACTTGTCCAAAAGTCTCGATCAGTAATTTCTTTAAACCTTTTTTTTATTTTTATTTTTTTAATTTTTTTTTTTTTTTTTTTTTTTTGTGTTTTCAACTACTTAAAATTTAAGAAAAAAGACTCGAAAACCATCATTTTTTGATCTAAACGTTATGAAAAATTAACCATAGGTATACAATATTATGAAAAATATTTTGATGCAAGAAAATTTTGAAAATGTGAAAAAAAATATTGGATATTTTTCTAACACTTTTTTTCTTAGTAATTTGTTTTTCCATTACTTAGATAAAAAAAGTAAAATAAAGTATAGACAATAAATCTGGACATACTTCGATATTCTTCGCTCTTAGGGTCATATACTCTTGGTGGGTGTGTTGAAAATGTCGACTATTATTGTTCTTTATATTATTATCTTCCTTCGTTCATAATCGTCTTATTGAAGAAATTATTTATCGTTTCTTTAAAATTTTATACACCCACCAAGAGTATCTGATCCAAAGAACGTAGAATATCTTAAGTTCGAAGTATGTCCGGCTTTCTTATCTATACTTTTTTCAAATTATAATAATATAATATGAGCTATACATTTTAAGATATTATTATTATCGTTCAAATGGTGCCAATTAGAATATAACGTAATCAAGCATATTAAAGAGTGGACTAGTATTAGTTCATACACACTAAAATATTTTGGTTAAATGTATTTTTATTTTATTTTAATAAATATTATAAAATACGAGTACTCATAGAAAATACTGTAAAATTATAAATTAACAAATTTATTTATTGAATTCTGAAAAAAGCTTATTAATTACTCAATGATAATTAAAATATTTGAATTGTTTAAATTGTTTTGTTGTAATGTTTGATTAAAAGATTCAAGATATTAAGTTAAACTAATCAAAATTGACAACAATTTCCAATCGTATTTTGTGTAAATAGGTATTTTGTAAATACATGTTAAAATTCACTTAGAGCAATATTTATATAAACATTAATTGTAATTTTATTAATAAAAGCAGGGACATACATCGTACTATAGATATTTTTCACTTTTAGGGTGGAATGCTATTGGTGGGTGTATTCAATTTTAAAGAAACTATAAATATTTTCTTCATTTAAATAATTCTGAGTGGTTTAGTTTATTCAAGACAATTTCACTTAAAATTTATTAAGTTTGTTATTATTCCAAAATAAATTATTTTTTAATCAGCCAGTTTTACATTCAATAATTATCTGAGAAAAGGAAAGAAAAAATGATAAGAAAAAGAAGAATCAAAAAAATTAACTAGAAAATTTTTTTACACACATTAAAAATTTTTTTGCACTAAAACATTTCCCATGTCCCATTATTTATCTATATTTAAATTTTAGATTCTAAGTGGAGTGAAGAAGCTAGTGTTTTTAAAATTGTTCATTTTTTCTTTTTTATATGTGTACACATTTTTTATAGAAATACTTTTCCAAAAGTTTCGAACAGCATTTGTAAAAATTCTAGCTTCTTCGCTCCACTGAGAATCTAAGACTTATAAATAAAAATAAGACTTGTAAATAAAAACTTCATTTATTCTTAAAGTATAAACTATGTTTTAAATTTAACGTAAAGGCAACAAAACATTAATTAAAAAGCTTATTGCTATGATATAAAAATATTTTATATTTTACCTTAGTCTGAAAGCTGCATTTCTATTAAACAATATAATTAGATTTATAAACGTGTTATTGTTGCCATTAATTAATTTTTAATGTAACATCCTGAAGATGGAATAATTCCGATACCAGTAATTACAATATAATATAATATTTAGTATTTCCAAGTCAGTATTAATTGCATTTTATTTTCTTATAATCGTTCTACCTACTATAAAAATATAATAAAATAAATACTAGGAATTGTTTTTATGCACTTCATATTGAGGTACAATGTATGCAATGTTTACCAAGTAAATAGACGTGCAGTTAAATAGTGCATCGGGTTAACCTAGCCACACTGCAGTAATAAACGAGTTGTAAGGTCACTTTACAAGAAATACGATAGGTCAGTGGTTCTCAACCTGTGGTATTTGTACCGCTAATAATACGCGGAAAGTTCGTAGGTAGTACGCAAAGACATTTTTTGATTCAGTAGGGTAAAAAAGATTTTAATCAAAATATACCAAAATGTAAATTTTCCCATGTATGAGAAAGATTTTCATCGTATTATTAATAATATTAATTGTAGCAATTAAGATATTGGTAGTTTCTACATTTCTATTTCATATAGGCTCTTCAATGTCTAATACCTTTCCATTTTTATATTTGCATATTTGTATTGAGACCAATTTTTAATTAATTAATTATTATACACGTGAAATAAATATAGAAACAAAATAATAATAGAAGAAAACTTAAAACTTCAAATTGCCTACATAAAGCCCGAAATTGACGTCCTAATTCATTCAGTACAAAAACAACCGTTTCATTAAATCATTTATTTTCATTGATATTGATTATAATTAATAATAGTTCTACATAATATTTAACGTTATATTACTTTTTGTGTTTATTACTTACATATTTAATAGTTATAATATGTAGTTTAAATTAGTAAAATAAACTATAAAAAGGCAACATATATTTAATACAATGTAATATTATTTATTGATAAGTAAAAAAAAAGAGGATATTTGGTCAAGTGGTACGTGAAAATTTTTCAAAATGTATAAGTAGTTCATGAATATAAAAAGGTTGAGAACCGCTGAGAACCACTACGATAGATGATTATTGCGATAGACAACTACTAGCGAATTGTATGCTATACGTAAATACCTCAAGTTATATTACATAAAGCTTTTTTTTTTTGTTATCATTTTTATAGAAATTATAATAAACCGATGCACTGGCAATTATGTGGTGATATAGAATATAGAATATACGACTACGGCTTAAGAGTTATTCTTAAGAGGGAGACATTATGAGGGTGAAAGGATCACTAACATGTCTGGAAATTTATAACATTTTATGACATTTTTTTAGTCATTTTTACTTTTAGAAAATCACGAAATTTTGTTAAAAACAAGTGATAATAATTATGTTTTATATTATTTAGGTAGTGACAAATTGTTTTAATAATAATTATTAATTAATAATTTAAATTATTTATTTAGTAATTATCACTTTTAAAATATGATAATTTACAATAATCAAATAATAATTATTTAAAAACTTCTAACAATAATTTTTGAAATTTCGAAAATAATCGAAAAAATATAAAAGCACACAAACTACTAGTTACACTATTATTCTATACTTGTACCATACCATATCCCTTTTTAGGATTGTTTACAATACAAGATGAACAGTTTATCATCAATAAATATACGAGCCATAGATATAATATAATAGCATTGATAAATTAAATATACATAATATATAAAATATAAAATAACGATGTTTGTATAGTAAGTAGTTTTAATTTTAAGAGACTAAAAATTGTTTTTGGAAACAACGACGCAAAATATCACATGAACAGGGAGTAATTTGATCTCCCCCTTACAATTAATATATGCTCTCAAATGGTCTTAAAAAAATTACTGATTTCAGCTGATACATATTTGACTCACGCTTACCTACGATTATTATAGTCTTAAAGTATCCGGATAAAACAAAATCGGTTCTTAATTTTAATTTAGTTATTTTATTTTCGTTTTTATATTAGTTTTGTGTTCGTTAATTTACATTTTTTTTTTTTTATCAATCGTACTATAATATACACACACACATACATGTATACATAAATACATACATGATACATATACAAACATATAATTGGCTATGTATAAACTGCTTGTTTACCTTATCGAGAAAAAACTCGAGTATAGTAATTTTTACGGACAACTGATTCCTGTTGCCACATGTTAGTGAGGTCGTTTGGCTAAAACGAACATAGGTTGATAATAATATTATTGCTAATAGGTGCGGCCGATAAACGGCGAAAATATAAAATAATAATAATAATAATAAAAAGCAGGATCATAACGAAGGGACCAGCTCGTACCCGGGTAATATAATTTCGTTACTGCTGAAAACACGATCGGATGAAAAACGTTTTTATTGGCTCGGTCGGGCCTACGTACTCCCGCGAGGGTGTGAAAGAAAACCAAATAAACCGATAACACAATATTATAATAAATTACGTTACATTTAGATGGAATAAAAAAATTATAAAAATGCTGAATTTTCTTTTGTGCTGAACGGTTGATATATGAGTGGTACGGAACTTACTATAATATATTATATTAAATTAATGAGGATTTCAAAACTTCTAAGAATTGGAATGTTTATGCCAATTAGCGATTCACCAATGTCATAACTTCAATTCGAAAATGTTAATTGGATATTTTGAATATCCAAAGCTTATAATAATAAAACGCTAAAGGGAAAATTTTGAGAAGATTTTGAAAGATTTAATGATATAAATATCTAGGCGTAGGTGAAGGGGAGGTTTAGCCGGTTAGGTTCCCATGGATGAACTGCAAATGCAAAAAAAAATTACTATTTTCACGAGATAAAACATGCAAGTTTATAAAAAATTAATAACAGTGAATAAAGAACGCACCATTACATACACTCAAAAAAAAAAAACTTTAAATTTTATTACATTTTTCCCCCGCTTATTTTCCGAGTAATTGTATGGGGTATTTTGTTTTCTTTATGTATATATATATATATATATATATATATGTATAATATATTTGTAGATTTTTTTTTTCTATTGAGACTGAATTACGGAAAGTGGATGTTTTTAAAAATAAAAAATAAATTCAGCTTTCCGATGAAAATGCCCCCTACTAATTGTGCCTATGTTAAGAAGTGGGAAGTACGAGTTTCCCCGCTCTCTTTTCCACATTAACTTCCATTAGTGGTGAACGTAGAGAAGTAGGGGTTGAACCGTTGTTCCCCTTAGAAGTATTTGAAAAGTATAACAAATAAAAATTATATTTACTAAAAATTAACGGTGTTTTAAAATTTCCTCTCGCATATTTTCGCGCGTCCATCCCCGTTTTCCGAGTGTAGCTGATCATTTTCAACTGTGAGAGTGGAACTTTGAGATTTCGTCTGGCACAGTCACGCGATATTAACGCGCATTATCTTATCTCGAAACACTGCGGCCGCGGGGGCCGCAAAAGAGAAAAAAAAGAAAAAAAATGTGCAAACAAAAATACAGACGCATAAAAAATCACGTGCGTGAATATACGCGATTTCCTGGACGACGGAATAACAACGATGACGGTGATGACGATGATGACGAGATAAAACGTCGGCAGGTAAATGAGACACAATCGTACGCGCAGGACTGCTTACGACGGCGATATTGACACAGAACATCGGCACGCAGTGGGATAAAATTAATTTTAGCGCGCCTAAAGTCAGCATTTTAAAATGTGTACAATGCTAGTTGTTACAGTACAATTTATTATATAATTTAATACTTATAAATTCTATTTTATTATTATTATTATTATTATTTCGTGTTATAGACAATTTGCTTCCATAAATCATCATAGCAATCTAATTAAATCGAACGAGAAAACAATTAATTCATTAGCCGCGTTAATTTAAATAATCACACGAGATCACATAACATTGGGATTATATATTAGAATATTAAAGTTTTTATTCGGGATTTGGCAAATTATATTAATTCCCGTATAGGAGTACACAATTTATCAGTTAAATTTACTAATTATCTAATTTTAAGGTGTTTATAGCTGTATAATTTAACCACATCAAAAACTTAGCATAATGTTAATTAACTATTTTCATTTTTATTTAGATATAATTTTTTTGTAACTCATAGTACCTATACAGTATGATAAAAACATTTTTAGTTTAGGTTCTTAAAATTATTTGTTTTTGTACATTTGGTGACCCGAAACTTTCCTATGTGTCTTAAAAATCTTTGAGTACAAGTTTTGTTGTCTTTGTCTAACTAATCGATCATACCTACAACCAAAATATACTACTTGGAAGTGATGAGGACGAATTCAAAAAAGCTGACCATAAGTCGAATTGTTGAATGTGTTCTCAATCTTTTTATTTGAGTATTGTTTACTGAAGTTTTGGACTGCTTGATGAAGTTATGTCTGTCATATTGGATTCGCCATTTTGAAAATGTGTGTGAATTCTGACGACAAAATTCGTAATCAGCGATTTCAAAAACATTTGAAATTGTTTACAACAAATTTCGACCTTTGGCCAGCTCTTCTGGATTTCCCCCTCTCCCCTGTGAGTCGTAACGATGACGTGCCGCCGCGGTCGACGGGGCGTGTGGAAACGCGTACCTATATTAAAATATTATTATTATTATTATTATTATTATTATTATTACGATTGCATTATGGTATTGTAATAATAATAATATCATAATTAATATACGTGAAACGTTATACGCTGCACGACTATTGCTGAATTCACAGAACTCGGGCGACCGTGGGTAAGCCCGCGTGTTTGTAGGCGCAAAACATTGTCTCGCTCTTGCTCTCTCTCACTCTCGTTATATTATAGTTTTTACATGTTTTTTTTTTCCGCCGCCACCTTTTCCCTCGATTATTTTATCACATACTATTGTTGTCGTACACGAAGCCGTACCCCGCGCTATGTCCCCTCGGTCGAAGTGACGATTTATGCGAATTTTTTCCCACCGCGCATTGAAACAAAACACTCGTTCCGACTGGCGGCGAAAAGTCATGATGCGGGCCGTCGCCGACGCCGATTCACAGAACTGATTAAATCGAGGTGCGAGATAAAACTACGCGAGCTCCGGGCGGAAGGTGGCGGCAGAGCGGGAGCCCTCCGCGCTCCGAGCCAAGGACCACATTGACAGTTCTCGGAACCGGTCGTTCAAAAACGCATTTTAAAATTTGACCGGCGTCGGTGCGGCACAAACTTTGGCCCGGAAAACCGTTTACGGTGTGATATAACGGAATTGGTCAACTGCGACCCGTATAGCGCAGTATTCCGAAATTTTTTATGTTCATTCCAAAAGTGGTCGAATTTTCGTGGAAATCATTTTCCGTCCGTATACCATTATTTTTTGATACTGGCCGAAACAAAAATAATGCATTGTTTAGTTGGCTAGTTTTATATTTCACTATTAACCGAGAAAATTGAAAAAAAAAAATTTTAATGAAAAAAAGTGTTGGATAAACATGTCCAAAAATTTGTTTTTCACATTTTCAAAGTTTTCATCCGCCAAAATATTTCTCATATTATTATTTATCTATTTTTAAATTTTCAGAAATTGTGGATTAAAAAAAGATAGTCTCCGAGTCTTTTTTGTCCAATTTTGGGGAGTTTCTTCAATTTTTGAGAAAACTATTGAGAATTTCGAAAAATGAGTTCTCAAAAATACCATCTAGGGGCGAATTATGATTAATAGAGTTGATGTTCGTAATTTTTGGACAAGTATTTCTATACATAAACTTGTACACATAAAAAATAAAAAAATAATATTATTGTAAAAACATACAGAATCTAAAAGTTGTTGTATGAAACCGATGGACAATTTTTAAATCATAGTAATTACCTATTGGCTATTGCCTATTTTATAATCAGAATATACTATAGTATCAGTGGGTAAGTATAACATAGGATATCCATATTTTCATAAACTGTAAAACAGGATACGAAAAAAGGTTAGTCCAGCAATACCGATTTGGAAACATCACTAGATTATCAGAATATTTTAAACTACACAATTTAAAATAAACGTGTACAAAAACTTTGATTTTAACATAAAAACAAAGTATTATTTTGAAATTTGGAAATTAATGGATGCGAAATTTTCATGTGTATTAAAACAGGAGATGATGTTTCTGTTGCATCTTTTTCTCATACCAGTAGCTATTTATTTCAGACGCTTGAATTGGAAACTTCACAATTAGTTAATTTTATTATACATTTATGATTTGGCGAAGGAAAAATTTGTGCTCAATAATATATTATGGTAAAATGAAATATTTACTCTAATGATTTTCATCACTTTTCATCACACTAAAGTTTCTCATAAACATTAAGAATAGAAATTTTCTTATTTGATTAATTTGTTTTAAGTTTACATTTAACTCATTCGATTAAATTTAAATTTAGATGCTTCTAAAAAAAATATTTCATCGAGCCGAACAAAAGCTAATTTGGTCACAATTAGGAAAACAAGTAAAGATTATTTTGGTAAAAAATAATTTTACTAATATGACCACTATAAGATTTTAACTAAAAAAGAATCCTTTTTTTTCATGAAAAAAAAAATGAGTTCTTAAAATTTCATACTTCAAAAACGTGCAAAAAAAATAATTGAACAGTGAATTTTGAAATATTTACTAGACTGTTAAACTAGGATGACCATATTTAAGAAAATAAAATACAGGACAAAAATATTTTTCATAATATTTTTAAATAAATAAGTATTTATTACACACACACACGCACATATATATATAGATATATAGATAAATATTTATGTTGAATCGTGCAAAAGTATAATTTTAAAACTACCTATTATAGATTAAATTCAAACACATAAAAACATTATTTTGAAAAACATAAAATAACATAATAAAACTAAATTGATACTTTTTAAAATTTCTTCAAATCCTTTATTCATGCATATTGTATACTTTACTTTCTAAAAAAACTTGTGAATTCATTTTACGATTATAATTGATCTAATGGCATCCAACAGTAAGTCAAAAAACGGGATTAATCTGGGACAGACTTGAAATTACGGGACAAAAAGCGTCCTGAGAGAAGTTTGTCAGGACAACAGGACACAGAGCCGAAATAAAGGACAATCCTGTATAAAACAGGACGTCACCCAACGTTAAACAAATACAATAGTTATATTTAATTTTCAGTACATAATCAAGGGCGTCATTTGAGGTATGCAGGGTATGCCAGTGCATACCCAAAATTTCTAAACACTGTGTTTTGGCCTGAATCTAATTTTTCTGAGCATTATCAAAATTGTGAATCCTGGTTTCAATTTTTGTATAACATTACGTCCTAATAAGACATAAGTAATAACTAATAACCAATAATTATATTTGTATATATTTTTCATAATATAATATTATTTATATGTTTATTATGGTTACGAAAATGATAACGATTTCTGTGGCCTGTTTTCCTCACTCCCCCCACCCTAACCACAAACGAATTGGTCGTTTGTAGCAGACAACACCACTGTTAAATATTCACACTGGTAAAAAAAAGAGAACTGATATTAACTTTATAAATAGATTCAATAATAGCACTCTGGTACCATATAATTATGTGCTCTGTGAGATTATTATGATTGATAAAATTAGAACAACCAATAATAATCAAATCAAACATAAATCATAATATTATTTATCTATCACAATAAAACTGCACATTAATCATTATTATTCAGTCAGTAGTGTGTATTTTTTCGTCCACCATATTTGCTATATTTAATTTTAGGTTCTGAACGAAGTGAAGAAGCTAGTGTTTTTACAATGATGATTATTATTTAATTTTTCTGTGAACACTTTTTCACAAAAATGTTTTCAAAAAACTTTAAAAACTTTCTACAATTAATATTAGCAGTACTTTTAAATTAGTTTTATACTAGTAATACTTGCTATACTGCAACTTATTGATTATTATTATATGGTTGTAGGTTAAAATATTTCTGACATAATATCTGAGACACAAAATATTTTTAGTCATAATATCTTCGATTCGAATGTCTTCAGTACAAAATAACGTTTAAAAGAATATTTCCTAAAAAAAATTCTAAGATTAATATTATTATAAATATATTTCTAAATATAAATGTTTATACTGTTAGAAATAATTGAGTAGCCACTGTTATAAAAATAAATAATTTTTTTTTTTAAATACAAGTTACAATTGAAGATTATGAGTGATCCCTTTTAAATACTTCAATGATGTATTTTCGTTGTATTTAATGAAAATCTTGCACGTTTTTCATAGTTATTATACATTTTTCTTCTCTTTTGGACGTGGTTGACCTGACAAAGATAGTTCCATTTTTATCTAAACTTAAGTTAATTGAATAATATATTTATAAGTGCATATATACTTATTAAATGCTTCTTGTAATAATTGTTTTCTTTTTATACACGAAATTGATTTAAACATAAAACCTACTTAATAATTAAATTTTTATACTATTAACTAATAATAATACAATATTTAGATACATATTTTAGATTCTGAATGAAGTGAAGAAGCTAGTGTTTTTACAATGATGTTTATTAATTTATTTTTTATTTTTTTTTCTGTGTACAACTTTTCGTATAGAAATACTTGTCCAAAAGTTTCGATCAATAACTTTTTGAAATCAGATGCCTCTAGATTGTACTTTAAAGAGGTCATTTTTTGAATTTCACAATTCTTCAATGTTTGTTTTGGAAAAAAACACCCAAAATTTGACAAA
>JAIPRM010014243.1:0-10876 GCA_025469315.1 Stegophylla sp. TES_Ste_2020
AAAAGTCTGATCAAAAAATGATGATTTTCGAGTCGTTTTTGTCAATTTTTGGGTAGTTTTTTCCAAAAAAAACATTAAAGAATTGAAAAATTCAAAAAATGACCTCTTTAAAGTACAATCTAGAGGCGAATCGGGTTTCAAAAAGTTGTTGATCGAAACTTTTAGACAAGTATTTCTATACGAAAAGTTGTAAACAGAAAAAAAAAATAATATACATCATTGTAAAAACACTAGCTTCTTCACTACATTCAGAATCTAAAATATTAAATATCTTTTTTTTAATGTAAACTGATAGTATATAATATAAACTATGTACCTAAATAATATAACTTAATATTATTTGTGATTTTAAAATTACAAGCATATTTTTAGATTCTGAATGAAGTGAAGAAGCTAATGTTTTTACAATGATGTTAATTTTTTTATTTATTTATTTTTTTCTGTGTAAAACTTTTCGTATAGAAATACTTGTCTAAAAGTTTCGATCAATAACTTTTTGAAACCGGATTTGCCTCTAGATTGTACTTCAGAGAGGACATTTTTTGAATTTCTCAATTCTTCAAATTTTTTTTTGGAAAAAACTACCCAAAATTTGACAAAAACGACTCGGAAACCATAATTTTTTGATCCGAATTTTATGAAAATTTAAACATAGATAGAAAATCCCATAAAAAAGATTTTGGCGCAAGAAAATTTTGATAATGTGAAAAAAAATTTTGGACATTTTTTGAAAATTTTTAATTTTCATTTTATAATTAACTTCCTTCGTTCAGAATCGTTTTACTGAAGAAATGATTTATCGTTTCTTTAAAATTAAATACGCCCGTCAAGAGAATACCACTCGTCGTGCGAAGTACACCCATCGTGTGAAGTATGTCCGGCTTTTTTAAATCCGAAACAAATCGACAGCTTTTGACACACAAATATAAAGGATGTTAGATTTTTATTTTCGCCCTCAGGCCAGTCAGTTATTAAAATCCGAAGGAGTGCGAATGCACACCCTGCCACCCCCCCAAATGGCGCCTCCGTTATAAAACAACGAATTAACAACCGAAACGTTTTAAAATTACAATCCATGTTCGGTTTGCTCGTGTAGAATATCCCTACAAGTTTGTGAAAGTTCTCAAACATCAACAAGCGACAGAAAAAGATACCGTTACGTTAATATGCGAGTTGGACGACGCGACCGGAGACGTGAAGTGGTCTAAAAATGGTCAAGAGCTTAAAGCCGACAAAAGGTAAAAATAAACAGATATATTGATTTTATTTATTTTAATTTATTTCGAATCGTTTTGCTTTAATTTGTGGGTGTAAATTTATTTAATATTTTAGAATTCGCATAGTGAAAGAAGGTAGAAAAAGAAAACTGATAATTAACGACGCCAAAGTTACGGACGGCGGTCTTTTCGCGTGTACGACAAATGCAGACAAAACCGAAGCGGAACTTGAAATAAAATGTAAGTTCAAATCTTTAGAGAAATTCCGAAAGTGTTGAGCACAGATAACTAAAATGTTATACGGATAAAGATAGTCGATTATAATTTTATTCAGATAAAGATAATATTTTGATACAACCTCAATATAAAGTATCAAGAAGAACCATTATTACATATTATATAGATAAATAATAAGATGCATAGAGAGAGAGAGAGAGAGAGAGAGAGAGAGAGAGAGAGAGAAAAGCTAGTGTTTTTACAATGCTGTTTATTATTATTATTATATTTATTTTTTTACTTACATTTATTTTTATTTTTATTTGTACAAGTATTTTTGTACTTGTCCATAGAATTGGACTAGCACTTTTTTTTTTTTTTGTTTATCATAATTTTCCTTTAGATGGTATTCCTGGGAGGTAATTTTTTGATGTCCTCAACAGATCTTCCAATAATTGGAAAAAATTACCCAAAAAAAATTTTTAAAACTTTTTTTTTATCCAAACTTTATAAAAATTTAAATATGGTTAGACAATTATATAAAAAATATTTTAATGAAAGAAAATTTTTAATTTACAGAGTTTTCATAATGTATTGTATTTTATAAACCATATACTTTTTTTTTCCCGATTTGACAGTTGAACTCAGTTGGGATTCTCGATTTTATAATTTATAATTTACACTCAAGTTAAATTACATATTATGTTTTTTTATCTGGATACTTAATTATAGTGACACAAATAATTGACTAATTTAGTACCTATATGAACATTTGTGATCTAATTAAGATAAGGTATAATCAATTATTTATCTAAATAAATCTGTATCTAATACTTTGTTTTACTCAACACTGGTGATTTTTAAGTTCCAAAACAAGGCGTCTGAAAAAACTGTTAAATTCTATACTGTGATCTTCCATGGATACATTTTTAATGAAAATGTTAAAAATGAATATTAAATTTCGTTGGTGAAAATCTCATTGTCGATGTGTAGTAGCAAATTTAATAGATGGTTGATAATCAATGACTTTGTATTTTTCGTAGATCTTAATAAATTCAACAAAAAACTCAAGGACACTACAGGAATAGAAAGAGAAAAAGTCATTTTGGAAGTCGAATTACAGGATAAAACAGCTCCGGCCGAATGGTTTTTCGACGATAAACCAATCGAAACATCTGACAGGTATGTTCAAAATAGTGTTGACAAACATTAATTTTAAGTTTTTAAATACTCAAGTATTTACTCTTGTAAACTTGTTTACATTGTTTATTCGTACGTCTTTTGTACTTATATCTTATTAATAATAATATGTTATAATTACCAATTCCATGGGTACCGGATACCAGTTTTTCTGTAGAATAAAAACGAATTTTTTGATAATAAGCATAATTATCCGTATGTTTAATAAATTTATTTTTCAATAAGTATTTCATTGAAATATTTCGTGAAAATTTTGAAATATCTTGAAATATTTCACATTCAAAACCCTAAATTAGTTTTCACGATGTTTAACTTTTGATGTCGAATGTTTTAGGATTGAAATAAAAAATTTGGGTGGCGGTAAACATCAGCTGATATTTAATAAATTGGAATTGAAAGACGCCGGTGCGATTATGTGCAAATCTAACGAACTCACGTCGCTTTGTCTGTTGGAAGTAAAGAAAGGCGAAGAGAAGCCCGTCATTTTGTTTGATGAGAACGTAGAAGGCCCTGTGTCACGAACGATCAGCTTTGAAGTTCCTTATAAAGGTAATATTATCACATCATCACTACTGGCATTATATCATATAACAGGTATTCGCAAAATGTTTTAATATTGATTATTTCCCTCTCTATTTTCAGTAAATGGAACGCGACAATCAGCTATTGACGCAAAGATTTTAAAAGACGGTAAGCCATTAACTGCGAAAGATGTAGAAGCTATCGTCAGCGATGATAAAGTTGTATTTAATATCAAAAAGCCCGCTCACGCGCTTTCTGGAAAATACCAAATCAAATTGAAAAACGATCAAGGAGAAGACATAAAAGATGTCAATATTAACATGCAAGGTAATGTATATTGTTAAAAAAAATAATAATAAATTGTATTTTTTATTCAATGCATTTAAAGCAATCAGTCTATTGATTTTGCCAATACGAAAAAGATATATTTACGAAAAATTCACTACAAAATAAATTAAATATTTACAAGTTTATATGTTTATCCCAAAAGTGGTCGAAATTGGTTGAAAACTTTGAGATTTTTAATGAAGCGAAGAAGCTGGCATTTTTTTCTTTTGTTATTGCAATTTTTTCGTTTAGAAATGCTTCGTCTTCGCTGGAAAAAATACTTCATCCAGCAACTTTTTGAATTAAAATTTGCCTCTAGATGGTGCACTATTAAGTTACTTTCCGAAATTATCAATAGTTTTCTCAAAATTTAGGAAAAACCACTAAAAATTTGATAAAAAACGCCTTAATAATTATCTTTTTTTTAAATAAGAATAGAGATAAATCATAAAAATGTAATTTATAATTTTTAACCTATTGACATTAATGTTTAAAAAAAAAAACTCAGACGTCTCTATACATTATAGTAAGTAGGTAATCTAGAGGCGTGTCTAGTCGGAGATTTGGAGGAGGAGGAGGATTAATTGAGCCCCTCATTCATATGGATTAGTAAATGGCTAAACTAAAATTTTGAATTTCAAAATTAAAATTTTCAATATTAATACCATCCTGTTTACCAATATATGCATTAAATCTTAAAACGATCATTATGGCTCGTACATATATTTTTGATAATTTACTTACGTAATATTGTGTATATGATCCTAAACCAAAGTATCAAAATTAAGTGAATAAACATGTTATCAGCTGTTTGTTTTTATATATTATTAATCGTATTTTAAAATACTGTGATTATTACGAAGGATTTTTAAATAATAATTATTTCATGACTTCACAACCAATACGTCAAATCTATTTAGTATTCAAATCATTTAACATAATGGCTGAAAATTTGGGGAAGAGGTTAGATAAAATTATTTTAATTTAAATATCATTAGATTTTATACAAAAAATATCTATCTATATGTATATATATATCATTATAAATTCCTAGACACACAATTTATCCTTCGTATTTCTCGATTGAAAAAAATAAATATATTTATTAGATTCTACAGGGCACATTTTATAATTTATAATAAAACAATGATACTTATATATATTTAAAGCTGAATATAAAGTATAAAGTATATCGTAATACTCCTAATCAGAAAATATGATGAGCTAGATGATCGTAAAAATGGATTAATAAGTATTCCGTTTTTTTGTTTATTGACAAAAACGTGTAGATATTAATAGATTAAAATAAGTATAAAAATATTTAATAAATACTTATTCTTAATTATTTTTCTATGGATTGTTTTTGCATTTTTATTCTCTCGCAATCTTAAGTAATGACGAAAAGTAATACATTTTATTACAATGAATTTACAGACGTTCCGACGCCACCACGTAATTTGACAGTGTCCGATATATTCAAAACTAGTTGTAAACTCAAATGGGAACCTTCGGAAGATAACGGTGGAGCTCCTATACTGCATTATCTAGTCGAAAGACAGGATTTAACTCTTAAAGGTATATAATAGTATGATTATACACAGTATATTTTAATATACAAACAAGCATGATTTTGTTTAACCGTTCTTTTGACAATCAGGAGGTTGGCAGAATATCGGAGAAGTCAAAAATACAGATTCGCCATTAGTTTTTGACGTGAACGATTTGACGACGAAAAAAGAATACAAATTTCGCGTGAAAGCAGTCTCAAAAATAGGAGCTTCTGAACCGACGCCTTTAGCGAAAACCGTTCTGGCGAAGGATCCATGGGGTAAGATTTAAGAACTTAAAATTTGATTATAAAAATGCCATTTGTTACACACGTGTTAATTTTGACGTATTTTAGACGAACCCAGCAAACCGAACGACGTTGAACTGGTGGACTGGGACAAGGATCATGCGGATTTGAAATGGAAAAAACCCGATAATGACGGCGGTGCACCGATCACTGGATACATCATTGAATATAAGGTAATGTTTTAAAATTGCCATCTATACCAAAAATATAGTAAATTAGTATCTCTAATTGTGATTATACATTATTAGGAAAAGTTTGGAAAAGACTGGGTGAAAGGAAAAATATTCGAAGGAGATATAACTTCGGCTACAATCGACGGTCTAAAAGAAGGTGTCCAATACGAGTTCCGAGTACGAGCGATTAACAAAGCTGGCCCGGGAGAACCTAGTGACGCCACAAAACCGATTATTGCTAAATCGAGATTCGGTAATATTTTTAACTCATAGACTAGTGAAATTCTTAATTTTAATTTAAATTTTTAATTTGTTTTGCGCAGTTAAACCGTGGATTATCGGAGACGATTTGAAAAACATAATTGTCAAAAAAGGACAAGTGATTAAATATGACATAAAATACGGAGGTGAACCCGAGCCAGAAGTTATTTGGAAACTAGAAACTACTGAGATTAAACATGACGGCGATAGGTAAAAACAAACAAATATGGAACAATTATTTTATGTGTTACTTTCTATATATTATCTCACTAATAACGAATTAATTAATAAAATATAAACGTTGTGTTTTTTTTCTCTTCAGAATAACAATTGATAAATATGAACGTAATACGTTGTTAACGGTTCGTCGAGCTGTAAGAAGTGACAGTGGAAAATACACTTTAATATTGAAAAACAGTTCTGGAACTGCTGAAAAAGACGCCGAAGTTATTGTTTTAGGTACTTTTTTTTTTTTAGTTTTTGTACCTTAACCGTCTAAATTAATTGGTTTGGTGTAATTTCAGACAAACCGCTATCACCCTGCGGTCCATTGAAAGTCGAAGAAGTAAGGGCGGACCATATAACAATATCTTGGAAAAAACCAAAGGATAATGGTGGCTCTGAGATAACCGGATACATCGTAGAAAAAATGGACATGGATTCCGGACGTTGGGTTTCGGCTGGCGAGGTAAACGTTTATCGACCACTTATCCCTGTTTAATACGGTTTTTCATCATAAATAATAACGTTTTTAGACCGGTCCCAACAAAGAAGATTTTACGCTTAAGAATTTAACTCCTAAAAAGAAATATAAGATTCGAGTTAAGGCCGTTAATAAGGAAGGGGAATCCGAACCGGTCGAAACGACTGAAGCAATTCTAGCTAAAAACCCTTACGGTATGGACATTGAAGTGTTTGTATTAAATTATTTATTGTATGCAACGAGCGTATTTATTTTAGTCTGATGAGGTGAAATAAACGTACCTCATTATAATAAGTTACTGACTGCCATTGTAGTTAAACTTCGCTATTTAGAAACGATGGCGTGGCATAACTCTAACAGTTAACATTAACAGTTGATAGACAAAAAATGACAATAATTTTTTTTTTTTTAATTTTTTCATGATGTAGATGAACCTGGTGAACCGGGAAAACCGGATATCATCGATTACGACAACAAAAGTGTTACTTTAAAATGGAAAAAACCAGAATCTGATGGCGGAAGGCCAATCACACACTATTTAGTAGAAATGAAAGATAAGTTTGCATTGGATTGGACTGAAGTTACAAAAACAGTGGACGGTACTCCTGAAGTAAAAGTCGAGGGTTTAAAAGAAAAAATGGTGTACGAATTCCGAGTGAAAGCTGTTAATAAAGCTGGAGTCGGAGTTCCGAGTAAGCCCACTGGGCCACACATTTGTAAACATAGAAATTGTAAGTAGTATATAGTAGTATATAAGTATAAAAACAGTAGGTATTGGAATCGGTGATGGTTTTAATTGATTATCGAATGGGGTTACCTACTAAAAGGTTTTTCATTTGTATTGCAAAATTTTAAGTTTGGGTATAGTTTCGTTAATAAAAAATTTAAAAAAAAACTTATATTTAAAACCAGTTCCAAGCCCTGAATCAACGTTTTTAAAATTAATTTATTATCATTATAAAGGGATTAAAACATTAAAATAATATTCATGTTCCATTAGTGAAACCGAGAATTGACAAAGAAGGTATGAAAAATATAACGGTCAAAGCAGGAAGGAATCAAAAGTGGATAGTAGACGTTACCGGTGAACCAGCGCCGACGCTCACGTGGATTTTGAAAAACGAAAAAGTGGTAGACAACGAAAGAATAAAAATCGAGAACATCGATTACCAAACGACGCTGACGATTACCGGTGCGATCCGTAAGGATACCGGTGTGTACACATTAGTGGCGGAAAACGCTTCGGGCAAAGACGAAGCCACACTCGAGTTCACCGTTCTGAGTAAACCGGACTCTCCGAAGGGACCGCTGGAGGTTACTGACGTTACTAAAAAGAGTTGCAAACTCAAGTGGAAGAAACCGGAAGACGACGGTGGATGTCCAATCACGGAATACGAAATTGAGAAAATGGATGTCGCTACCGGAAAGTGGGTGAGAGTCTGTAAGGTTCCAGCCAAGGACACTCAGAAAGAACCCGAAGTCGATATACCAAATTTGGAACCGGGTAGTGAGTACAAATTCAGAGTGACGGCTGTGAACAAAGAAGGAGACTCTGAACCTTTGACCACGACCAAATCGATAATCGCCAAAAATCCCTTCGGTAAAATTATAATATTATAAATAATCACTTCGTGGTATTGGTTCTTTTATTATCATATTCAATTGTTTTCTCAGATGAACCATCCAAACCTAATACGCCGGAAATCATCGACTACGACAACCAAAGTGTCACGCTAAAATGGACACCTCCGGAGAAAGACGGTGGTGCCCCTATCGAGAAATATTACATAGAAAAAAAAGACAAGTATGAATGTTTTTCCATTACTACTGTATAATTTACTATAATAACGTATATAATACTAAAAATCCAGACATACTTTACACCATGGGTATTCTTCGCTACTTGGATATTCTTCGCTATTTGGGTGGGAATTGGTGCTATGTTAAATTTTGAAGAAATTATAAATCATTTCTTCAATAAAACGATTGTGGGTTGAGCTTCAGTTTATATAAGAATATTTTATTCAAAGATTATAATGCTTACTTATATAACAAAAAAATTATTTTGAAGTCGGCAAGTTTTTCAATTCACTATTAGCTGAGAACAGGAAAAAAAATTGATGAGAAAAAAAGAGTACAAAAATAAATTTTAAACCTTTTTTTTCATATTTTCGAAATATTTCTCATATTATTATTGAGTTAGGTATATGCATTTATTTTATACAAAATGTTTTTTATTATTATTAAAACGACACACGTCTTATATTTTATACAAAATGTTTTTTATTATTATTAAAACGACACACGTCTTATATTTTATTAATATAATGACACAGTATTCCTATCAGAATAAATTATATAATATTATATAATTATTATAATTCGATGACGTGAATGATGTGGGAGATCATGTTAAGTGGAAGTTTAGAATAAAGGTGGCCGACCCCATGTAGTTGAGATAAAGGTGAGGCAAAAGAACATATTATAATTATAAATTAAAAAAAAAATTTATATTTTTCTCTTGGCGCCCAGTTGGCCGCACCCATTTGTCCTAGATCTTTCTATGATTATACCTTCCACCACCTAAATAATTTTAATATATTATTAATTTGTTAGAAATTACTTACTATGATATGTCTTACTTATGATTATAGTGCTTATAGTTATACAAATAAGGGGAAATCAACGGTGACATATATTTTCGCAGTTATTGTTGTTATCAATTTAAATATTATAGGAAAATCCGTTAATAGATGAATACAGTAAACACGATGATCACCGGTAAAAATTTGTTAGTAGCGAAATCGATTGGTTGTTTTTTGACTACCTGTACTGACGGAATCGATAGTCATTCCTTACTCGTTCACAATAAATAACAAAACAATTACCTATTTGAACTTTGGCAATTACCGAAGTTTCTTATTTCCATCAGCCAAATATTACTTTAAAACTGTAGATATCACTTTTAAAAGTGATTTGGGAATTTCTTCGTAACAGCAGATCAAGCTAAACTATTTTCAAAACTAAACTTTTTTCCTCTCGCGAAATTTGTTCATGTCATTTTACTTGTTTTGCGATCTATTATTATTATTATACTGCCATACATTTATCTTACAATATAATATTTTTAAATTGTTATTTTTCGTTTTCATACTCGTTATATCCGTCAGTGATAAGGTATTTCTATTTGGGCTTAGAATCCATTACACGTTTAATAAACAATTTCTAGGTGAAAATATCCAAAAAGAAAGATTTTAGTTTTCAAATTAAATTTATAACACTCGTGTTAAAAATGTTCTATAAATAGATCTTAGGAAATAAAAACAAAGGCTGATTATTTTACGGACTTTCTATTAGACAGGGGAAAATTTGGTATTGAAGGTAAAAATTCCGACTGATATTTTGTGTTTTAAGTACCTCTAAAAATATATAAAAAATATATATATGCTATCAACGATTAATGCTAACTCATAATAATAAATTACAATTTATTTTATATGTTTAAACATTTAGAATAAATAAATCCTGTTTTTATACGTAAAGTTTTATGTTGGTTCTTACAAATCGCCCTAAAGAAATTATACTATGAAATATTGGCTGCACATGAATTGCGTCCCGAAATAAAATCTTCGATAAATAGGTACACGAATTGCGTCCGTCTAAATCTAAACGACCTCATGAATTGCGTTCGGAATTATTTTATCTACAATCCAGTTTCGTTTAAACGATTGTATGAACGATAAACGTATTGTAATGTGTGTTGTTGGTGTAAACGTTTGTATTTATTCTTTGTTAAATAAAACTTAAATTCTAAAAACACTATAAAATGACTTCGGTGATTTTAAGCGAAAAAAAATAAAACATTATTTAATATTGATGGATACAAATTTCGTTATCATAAAACATTAAAAAATGATGTTCAACGTTGGAGCTGCTGTTAAAAGACGTGTAAGTCATACATTAAATTAAATAATGAAAATGAGGTTATCGAGCGTGCAAATGATCATAATCATATTAAAGATTCTGTTGAAGTATTTAATAGACAACAATTGGGTAATAATTTAAAGCGAAAGGCTGTAGAAGAACTTTATGATAAACCATCAAAACTTATTCATGGAGCTTTATCAAAAGACATTCCAACACTGACAACTTATGAATTAACCTTAATTCGTAATAATATACACCACGCTCGGTCATCTACAATTCCAAAACTTCCAGACAATTTACCTGATTTACACAATGTTTTATTGAATGAAAATATACAGACTAACAGAGAGGAAAATTTTATATTAGTGAATGACAACGAAAATAATATAATCATTTTTTCAACAATTACTAATTTAAATTTTTTAAGTGAAGTTGATACAATATTTGTGGATGGAACTTTTAAAAGTTGCCCAAA
>JAIPRM010014244.1:0-10876 GCA_025469315.1 Stegophylla sp. TES_Ste_2020
ACACAGAAAAGACCATTTAGTGAAGCGTCTACTAAAATTTTGCTTGATAATTGTTTAAAAATTTTGAATAAAACCATATACCCTAAAGTAATTATTAATGAATCATATATAAATTTTAATTATGATTTAAACAAAAGTTAAAAATTTTTTTTTAATATCCAGATTGTTACATCCGCTCACTACATCTTATCTGATGTCTACCTATCACATATGTATAAGCCTGATTGTCCTAAATTTTCCGATTTATTTTACATCAAAGAAGAACATGTTGATCCTAGTTACAATTGGTCATTGACATCTAATGCTGGGAAATTTGTCTGTTGTGTAAACCTAAATAATTTACTTTTATCTCAAGACAATAAAATACAATCAACAAGTAATAGTTAATGTTTTATTGTGTTTATAAGTGACAATTTTAAATGTATTTTTGTATTATTTATTTTAAGACTTAAAAATTGTTAAATTTGATGAACGTTGTAAAAAGGCATTGTATCACACTGCATGTGGTTTAAGTTGTTTAGAGAATTTAAAAAATATTGATCTGCAAAATATACATGAAGAAGGGTCCATGGTGGTAAGTTAATGTTGTTAGTTAATTTTATAAATTTGCTTCAAATTTATTTTGAATTTAGAAAGAAAATACAGATATTGATGCATTTTTTGATACTGAAAATGTTATACCCTCAAAGGTAAAAAAAAATAAGAGAGTTGTTAACAATGGAATTAAAAATAAAAATCGAAAACATAATAAACAAGATATTGATATAGATTTTGACGACTCTAATATGTGAGTACTATCTCTAATAATGATTGAAACCAAAATTCATTATTTTTATTTTATTTTTTTATTTTAAAATTATTAAATATTAGGTTACTAATATTTTTAGCTCTGATGTTATATTTTATCAATCTATTTTTAAAAACGTGCCAAGTTTACACAAACCATCAGATCCTAACAACAGTGAACTGTGGAAACAACACCTAAGTGTACTATTTTATAAAAAAGCTAATTTATCATATGCTGCATTAGCTGAATATGAGTTCACCTGCAAAAAGTTAGATTAATAAAACAGATTTGAAATTTTAAAATATTAATAACTTGTATTTATTCTTTAGTTATGGACAAGCGTTAAAATATTTTTACTTCTCATATGAATGTCAGATGATTATTAACAACAATAATCCCAGTAATGCAGTTTATGGGTTTCTATTCACTCATTTTGGGGATTGTTGTTACAATATGGCTTTAAACTGGGATCTTGTTACACAGAGTAAAAATGAACTTCAAAATAATAAAAAATATAATATAAAACTATGGGAATTTCTAAGAGGTAATCATGACTGTACAAAATACATATTGGAAGGTAATTAAATTACATTTTTTTTTTAATGATCATTGTTAAACTGTGGAGTAAAAAATAAATTTATTTCAAAATATTATATAATACAAATTAGCGAACTTCCGTTCAAGAGAAGGTATGTTGCAAGCCGCAGAATTTAATTTCTTGCAATCTTTACGAATTGAAACAAATAATGATTGCATAGATAATCTACACCATCGTCTAAACCAGATTTATAGTGTAAATGTACATGGTGAGTTAAAAATTTAATTTGGTAGTGTTGTTCATGTGTTTTAATTTAACTAATAGGAGTAATGTACTTTCACTTTAATTTTATTTTTATAGATTTAAGCAGTAAAATAATTCAATTACCTCCTCTGGAGAGTCAATGTTTAACAGACAAAATTGAAAATAATTTTACTTTGATGACTCAAAAATATGGAAAATTCAATAGGCAAGCAAGCATCCTTATTAAATACATGAACACTGCTATTGTGTATAAAATCGTTGGTTATTTTATGAAAAGGGAAAATAATTTCAATGAACATTTAATGAATGCTAACGAGTACATTAACTTAGTAAGTATTGATATTGAAATAAAATAATGTTATAGATTCATGAAATATTTCATATTTTAGTCTATAGAAAACTACAAAAAAGTTTTGGCATTGATGGGTAGCCGTGTTTTCGATCCAGAAACATGGGATGTAATTAACTGGGAATTATCAGAATTAATTTATCATAAAGCTATAGATTATCAAAATAAATTAGCATTTTCATCCGTAAGTAACAGTTTTCAGATACAATAATGGGTGCATATAAAATGTGATACAGATAAATCAATAAAATTCTCATGATTTAAGAAATTGAACTAACAATAAATTAATTTAATAATAATTTCAAATAATGTGTCATTCATTGCAAAATGGTTTATTTAACCCTTATCAAACACTACTCAAGCAAGATACATAATTTTTTTTTTTTTTTTATAATATCTATTTAATATTTTGATATTAGTTATTTCTTTTACCATATGAACTATTTAAAATACTTGTGTAATTTTATTATATACTTATATTGGAGATCTTATTCATCCCTATTGTACAGGATTGTTTCATATTTGAATGAAGTCGGACAAAAAGTTCAAAATAACAATTTTGTCCAGTATTTTAGATAATCTCTCCCATATGTACATTTTTTTAAAGTTATTTCAAAAATTAATAATTATTTTTTATATTTTTTTAAAATTCAAATGTTGATTGATAAATAATAATAATAATAATAACAATAATATTTGAAACAAATAGTAATTTTATTAGTTGATTATAATAATAAAAGAAATGTATTGTTGTAATCTAGCTACTCTGATATTGTGTCGGCTTTCAAGCGGCTAACTGACGATGTAATATCACCTTATTTTTTGTTTTAATTACATTGTTACTTAAAAGAGAATTATTTGTCTAATTTTATATTTATTAAGAGGGAAGAAAAGGGAATATTTCATTGTGGCCAAATGTAGTTTACTTACCAAACTTATGTTTACTAAGAATTTGAATAAAATATGTTAAAGTGCTTTTATCTCAATTTGTAGCATTAATATTAGTCATTAACACTAGTTTCAATATATATATTTTTTTTTTGATGCAAAAATCTTAGCATTTATTTAAAAAGTAAAAATAAACTATTATGTGATTGAATTATAACTTTCAAATTTTGAGGGACTAAGCCCTCCCCCTCCCATTAATATTAATCTTTATGTAAATTAGAAATATGATTTAAAATGTCTCGTATTTTCAATAAATAACTCTGGGGCCCGTAACTTATGTATAACTCTACTTCACGTTAATTAGATCAATCCTAGAATATGGATTAACTATTTGGAGTAATACTAAATCTAATATAAATTGTATCGAAAGAGTTCAAAACCGCTTTTTTAAAGTTTATAGCTTTCAAATTCAATGTAACTTTCAATCAGCATGACTTTACTCCAGCGAGACTCCTTCTTAACCTCCTTACACTAGTTACTAGACTTGAACTAGCAGATATTTTTTTTATTTATAAATTAATTAATAAGAAAATTAATACCCCTTATTTACTAAATTGTGTCTCGTTCAACATTTCAGCATATAATAACCGTTCAACCTCCATGTTCTATTTACCATCACACAACACAAATTATTGTAAGACATTCTCCATTTCCAAGAGCCAGGGTTAGGTTAGTTATGATTAGTTATAGGTTCATTATGGTAACAATCTTGCTACAGATGTCGATTTTTTCTTTTCACCACTAAGCACGATTCATTCAATATAATTAAATAATACTATGTAATATTCTTGTATAATAAATTTTATTTGGTTTATACTTCTTATTTTGATTATTTTTATGTTTTTAATTTTTTTGTTTATAAGTATATTACACATTTGTTTTTAACGTTTATTATATAATAATTACCTGTACTATTGGGCAACTGCCCATTTTATTCATTTATTTCATTTGAATAAATTATTATTATAATTATGACTTTTAAAATACCATTTAGATATGATATTTGATCTAAAAAGTTACTGTATGAAACTATAAAAAGTATTTTTATATAAAAACTATTTCTAGAAAAAGATTTGCATCACTAGATTCTTCGCACCTTTCAGAATCTAAAATTAATATTTGAATGTTATACTATTCAGGATCCAGATAAAGAAAAAGATGTCATCAAGTTATTATTGGAAGTTTTAAAATATTGTGATATGGAGAATGCATCAACTTACCAACTCTCTTACCAGTTAAGAAATGCAGTCATTCACCTACGACTGGGATATTTTTACAGTCGTCGATTAAGGTATCAACAAACTATTGAAATATGTGTAGAGACTATTGTTACTATTTCATTACTTTATTTACCTAGAAAATTGAAATGTGATTAATTTTTCCTATATCTAAACTAAGGATTTTTTCTTCTATTATGCGTTATGTTGCCATTTTAAATAAAAATTTCCTTAATTTACTAGGTCTTTGAAAGAAAACACACCACAGTTTCGAAATAGCATTAATCAATCCATATTACACCATGACAGCGCATTTGATGAGTATTTTAAAATAAATCGCCTGCTTGATTGTCTTGAAGTGATTCTATGTAAATTAACGTTTGAGATTCACCTATTTGAGAGTATGTAATTTATTTTTATTTTTAACATTTTTAATCAGTTTTACTTATTATTGTTTAGATACAGCAACGTCTAAAATAAAATCTATTTTGTGCATTGTAGACACTCTGAAAAAGTGTATTCTTATACTTCCAACAATATTAATAGGTGATTACATCACGAATGGCCTTTTAAAACAAAATGAAGATACAAGTAACCACACATTTAAACAATATTTAATTGATCTAGAAACTAAATTGCAATTTATTTTGAAAACCATGATCAAACAAGCAATGTTAGGACCACCAAAGTAAGTAAACGCAAGATTAACTAAGAAAAAAAGTATTTGTCTACAAAAACTGTACCATTTTACATCAACTAATAAAATCAAATTAAAATATGTGACATTAATTCTAAGTTAATTTTATTTGCAGTAGATTAACTGACAAATTAAATATATTGAAGAAGATCTATAGTGATTTATTAAGAAAAAAAGACGATATCGACAGTGGTACACATATATTAAGAATCATAACACAAATTGCTGAATTAAGTTTGTAAACATAAAGTTTAAAAAAGAATATTAAGTGTATAATAAATGGTATTTTTAATTAAAATAAAATGTTATTGTATTGTCTATATATTTTCATTTATAAGCATTGTATATTTTATATGTACTTATTTGGTGCGTTTTTTTTATGCAATCATTCAAATTAATTATTGTTTCTCTACACTTGACTCATAAATGTGTGTTATGTTAAATTAAATTCTTGTATTGTAAAGACATAAATTAATTGAAAAAAAAAAAATAATAAAAATTCTTTAACAATACTTGTATTATTTTTAAGTTTTTTTATTTGTATATAAATAATTATAATATACTTTATTTAATGTTGTGTTTTACTGTTAAATTAAATTATTGTATAGTAAAGACATAAATTAATAAAAAAAAATCAAAAAGAAACATATTCGTAATATTTGTATATTAGATTCTAAACGAAGTATAGAAGCTAATGTTTTTACTATGATGTACATTTTTTTTTTCTGTTAAAACTTTTTCAAATGGTAATAATTGTTCAAAAGTTTTGACAACAACTTGTTAAAACCAGATTTGCCTCTAGTTGGTACTGTAAAGGGATCATTTTTTGAAATTCTCAATTCATCAATTTCTTTTTTGGAAAACTACTCAAAATTTGAGAGAAAAGACTCGGGGAATCATCAGTTTTTGATCCAAATTTTATGAAAATTCATACATAGGTACACATCATATTAGAAACATTATGGCGTGAAAAAATTTTGAGTTTGAAAAAAATTCTAACACTTTTCTCATTAATTATTTTTACTTTTTCTTTATTTTTTAAATAAAAAAAAAGCAAAGTGTTGACAAAAAATCCAGACATAATTCGCACCATAGATATCCGTCTCTCTTCAGGTCAGATACTCTTGGTGGGTATGTTGAAAATGACTATTAGTTCTTTATTATATTAACTTCCTTCGTTCAGAATTGTCTTATTGAAGAAAATATATACATATTGTTTCTTTAAATTTTTACACATTCATCTAGACTCTAAAATACCTGACTTGAGGAGTGAAGTATATCCAGCTTTCTTTTTACAATTTACTTTTTTTAAAGTTATTTTATTTATTTTTAAATAATTTGATTAATTTTAAAACTAGGCTGTTATTAATAATTGTCCACAAAATGGGTAAATTAAATAAGATTATTTATTTATTTCAGACCTTATAAAACAATAAATTATTAACCTCCTAGTAATAAATAAAATTGGCATTTTGGTCTTTTTATGGAAATCCCTGGGTTTTGAGCTATTTATAGAATAACCTTTTTTTACAATAATTGGTACATCGAATAAAATTCACTAAATATCTGTAAATGTCCAGTTATAATCCAATATTATTAATCAATAACAAAGTAATCCAGGTCTATTTTTATTCATAGTAATTTTTCTGATTTTTTTTCAATCAAAATCTTTCAAAATTTTTAATTATTAGACGGTGAAAAATTTTCATACCCAAAATATTCGCAATGTAATTCTCCATCTATGTACCAAGTTTTTTAAAGATTGGTTGAAACAATAATTTTTTATATGCGTTTAATTGTGTAATTTTTTATAAAAGTAGTAAATTCTGTCAAAATGCTAATTTTTAATGGCTATAAAAAAGAAGTGGGCCCTACGATTTTCGGAATTTTTTTTAATACCGTTCATTACACATATGAGTCTGTATTAAATTGTCAGTTCTTATGTAATATCTAATATTATCTAATATCTATACATTAAAATTTTATGAAATAAAAATGTACAAAAATTGATTATGTAAGTATCAAAACTTTTCTTTTGAAATACCCCTAGGTAAAACAGCATATCCAGCAACACCTGCAATTGTTAATATGCCCATAGCTGACAAGTATAGTAAAAAAAATAAATCTATAAATAAAATACACATTTTTTTTTTAAATTTTATAATTTATTTGTATTCTGTGTAATAAATAAATATGTATGTAAGATGTGTACAAAGCAACAGTACTCAAGTAAGTGAGAATCAACAAATAAAATATTTAGAATATTTATTACATTTTAATTATGAATGAAAATTTTAATATAATATTATATTATTATAAAAATAAAAACCACGGTTAATGTGAATGCATGAAATTAAAAAAAATTTAAAAATATGTTTCAAAAAAATCATTGTATACATTAGAATTTTCAAAAAAGCTATTTTTACATAATCTGCTTGGTCTAATTTTAAATGTTAATCTTTGGTAAATGGATAATAAATACTTGTTTAAAAAAAAAACCGTTTTGTATATTAGAATATTACGAAAAAGCCATTTTTATATGATGGTCTTGGTGCACTTTTAAATCTTCTTTTTTCATAAATTTTTCATAGCATACATAACATTCATAACGTATAAAATAGTTAGGTAAATCAGCTTCCCACCACCAATCATGGTGTTCCAAGTGGTCAAATCGTACACACTTTGATTTACAAAATTTACACTCAAAAGGATTTGGTACTTTGTTCAATTGTTTTAGTTCTATAAGAATATCATCATATGAATTTCCCAATAGTTCAATTACCTTGCCTTTACTTTCATTTGGTATACAGTTTGGTAGCTGATTATTGGCTTTTTCAGTATTATTATTTTGAAGTGACGAAGGCTCTTGAGGAACACTATCTTTGACAGATGAGGCTGAATGAATGAATGCAGACATCATTGCTTCTGGAATAATAGAAAATACAAATGAAATTTTTTTCCAAGAATTCGAAAACTTTAAAAATATTTAAAAAAATATGTTAGGTAATACAAATAATTAATAAAATGTTTTTTATATTAGATAAAATATTAAACATTATTACCACCTAGCCCTAAATAATATTATTTGTACGTAGAAGCTTTTAGCCAACTTTGAAAAATAGTCACAGGCATGGCTTAGTGAAAATTTTAAAATAATTTAACACATTTTGAGCTAATGAAAAGCATTAAAAGCAAAATATTGAATATATTGTGTTTTTATAAGTTTTTATTTTATAATATTTTAATCGCATTGATATGAAGGCTTTAACATTTTATAATCATAAGTAGAGCTCGGAAGTAATAGGAGTTGTATATAGTTTTATAATCACTTGATATATAGCAGAAATACCAAGAAATCAGAGGTATACAATAGCGAGTTTGGTTATCGAAAATTTAAATTGCATAATTACTAAAATTGGTCGCATATTTCATTGACTTTGAATATGCACATTATGTTTATTAAATAATTTCTAAAAGAATTGATTATCATTTCTTTAGCACATATGTCATACCAAGCCCTCCCCCCATATTCGAATTTCACAGTTTTTTTATTCCATAAATTAGTAAGCTATTTGTATGTATTTGTAAGAGTTTGAAAATTTGTACGATCAAAGTATCATGGATACTTCAAAACCCTTCGGGGAGCTGGCATAACGTCGCGCCAGCCCCAGACTTCAGAAATACAGAATTTTTTTACCATCGCATAGCTATGTATATGTACGTAAAAAATTAACGTCGTTGGACCCATCGTTATAGCAGAAGTATAGAAAAACCATTGGAGGGGGGAGGCTGGTGTGGCGTCACGTCAGACCCCGACTTCGGAAATAGGATTTTTTTTTTACCATCGCATAGCTATCACTTTTACGTAAAGTGTTCGTTATTTTTTTAGCCAAAATGTTATAACTTTTAAATTATAATATGCTCAATATTTTCTTTAGCTAAAAGACCCATCGAGTGTTTTTCTCCACGTGGCAAAATTTTCATGAAAGTTGGCTCTCTGAATAATTATTCACAAACGTTTAAATTTTAGAATTACGCGGGTTAATTGACGGTTAATCCAAAGAATGGAAGATTTATCTTCTTAATTATTACGTAACCTATTCAATTTACTGTTGTTATGGCAGAAAAATGTATACTAGTAGATGAAATGACAATTGTTTTATTCTTATTAAAATTTAACGTGTATATTGGCACAATTGGGAAAAAATGGAAGAGGGGACAAACATGTTTATTTGAATGACGCCTCCAAGAGAAATAACCTTATTCAACTATCCCAAAATCTGGGAGGTTCTGAAAGGTTGTTGGAGGGGGGCTAAGCCCTCTAATTGTGCCAATGATTGGGTATACAATTTCCCATCCTGGATTTAGATTTCATCTACCACCATATTACGTTTTCCCACCATGAGAAATCCTTGAGCAGGCAACTAACATTACTTAATTATAGGTACTTTACTTTTTCTTTTTTATCTAATAACTAAAGAAAAAAAACAATTTCAGTAAAAATAAAAAAAAAATGGTAAGAGAAAAAAGTATTAGAATTAGAAAAAAATGTCAAATTTCTTTTTCACATCTCCTTGCAGCAAAATATTTTTCATATTATTGTCGATCTATACTTGAATTTTCATATAAAGTCAAGATTAAAAAAAGGTAGTTTCTGAGAATTTTTTATCAAATTTTAAGTAGTTTTTCCCAAATTTTTAGAAAATAATTGAAAATTTCAAAAATGTATCTTTTTTAAGTACTATCAAGAGACATATCACGAATGATAAGTTAATGGTCGAAACAATTTGACAAGGACTCGTATTTCTATACAAAAACGTGTCCACACAAAAAAAAAAGGATCACTATAAAAAAAACTACCTTCTTCGCTTAGCTCAAAATCAAAAATTCTATAAATGTCACTGTTCTCTATAAGACGTGTCAATCCATACATCATTAAATTGATTTTCATATATTCACATACACTATGGATACTCCATAATATGCAAAGTTAGTCAGTAGTATTACGACCATGTAAGGTGTTTATGTATTATTTGAGCTTTAGTTTAATTTTTTTTATAATTTTATTGATTTGTGGGTAGATATAAAAATTTAAAATAGGTATATTGTTTTATTATTTTATGATTACAAATTATTTTTCATTTGCATTGATTATAGACAGCCGACATGGCTAATTCATGCACTAAAAAATTCACAAATAAGAATCCAATAATGATCTAAAATTTGGCAAAATATACTCAGGGTTGCCACACGATTTATATTTTAGAATAGAGGAAATAGAGACCAAAATTTCCATAATAGTGACTAAATTTTCAAAATAGACCAAATTTATGCAAAAACTTTGATCTTTTAGTAAAATAAAAAAATATAATAACATCAATAATATTCAAATAATAAAATTTTATTAGTATTAAAAACTAATACAGAATAAAATGTAAAATATTTTCTATTTGTATTATAGGTATTATTAAACCTTAAATGAATATTTGGTTTGATGTTTATCTTATAATAAAAAAAAAAACTCCATAAATATGTGTAACTATATATTACATAATAGTATAAAAGATATAAATAATTAATATTAAAATTAACAATTAGTATAACTTTAGCATTATGATAAAAGAAAAAATCAACAAAAAATTCACTCTTCATAAATGTAATCTAATCTACCTATAGAAACTTTTATAGTAGGCATATTATTAAAATAACAAAATTAAGAATTGATACAACTTTTACCTTTGGTTTTGATAAAAAGTCGACATAAAAATTAACTCTGCATTAATATTACATAATAAAGGGACTTTATACTCACCAAGAATACCCCACTCCCAAGGGAACAAAGTTCAATCATGGTGTGAAGTTTGTTGGATTTTTAACCCACCACGCTGGATAGAAAAAAAACGTCGCTTTTCTACTCGCATCGAAAATTAAACTTTCAGTGCACGCGTGTCAAAAAAAAAACGGACATACTTCGCACGACGGGTGGTATTCTCTTGACGGGCGTATTATATTTTAAAAAAACGATAAATCATTTCTTCAGTAAAACGATTCTGAACGAAGGAAGTTAATAATATAA
>JAIPRM010014245.1:0-10876 GCA_025469315.1 Stegophylla sp. TES_Ste_2020
TCCAAAATCGGATCAAGTTGGTACTTTTAAGAGGTCATTTTTCAAATTTCTCAATATTTTTTTTTAATAATGCGAAAAAACTGAAAAAAATTTTCAAAAAACGGCAAAATATGCAATTACAGCAATTTCCGTAAAATTGAAAATTACTTTTTGACATAACTTCTAAAATAAGCAGCAAAGAACTTGAAATTTTCACCAACCACTAAAAATAGTCACGAGAAAATTTTATAAAAATTTCAAAAAGATTTGATCAATTTTGAGTTGAGTGCAGCATTTTGAAAATTTCGGAAATATCTCGTTTTTTGTTAGTTTTTATACAATACAATTTTTGATATTAAGACTTGAAAATTCAATATGATCTCACTGACATATATGTCTAATTGATCTGAAAAAATCTCAAAAATCGCTATACAACTTTTTTTTTTATACCCGTTTGAAGTTAGAATTTCGACTGAATTCGTTAGTTTTACCTTAAATCACGCACTTTAACGTACATATAAGAAAATTGGCCAAAACCGATCGTTTTGAAATTTGGGGTCTAGATAGAAAATTTCATTGCGAATATTTTGGTGCAATAAAATTTCTTACGGACCAAGAATTAAACATTTTACAAGGGTAAGACTGAAAAAAACTCGAAGAAAGTACGGACACTAGAAGGTATTTGTTATTCGCTTATCTTATCGTACGTATTTTTCGACGCTAAATTTAATACGATACAAGTCGGGAATTACGGTGTGGCTTTTGGACTGCCGCCCAAATACATTTCTCAGAGCCATAACGCCTTATCAGTTGTCACATATTACACGGACTGCCATGTATACACTATTATATATATATATATATATTATGTTTACACTATTAAATAACATTATCTAACCTACTACTTTATATTTATATTATTTACTTCCTTCTTTATATTATTAATTTCCCTCGTTCAGAATCGTTTTATTGAAGAAATGATTTATCGTTTCTTTAAAATTCAATACTCCCATCAAAGAATCCCACTCGTCGTGCGAAGAACACCCATCGTGCGTAGTATGTCCCACTTTTTTATTTTTCTGGAGACACTTTTTCGTATAGAAATACTTGTGCAAAAGTTTCGATTAGTATCTCTATAGAACTGAAATCATACCCAAATAGTACTTTAAAGAGATTATTTTTCCAGTTTCATAATACATTTTCCAAAAACTGGGAAAACCTGTCTAAAAATTTACAAAAAAACTCCAAAATATGAAATTACCGAAATTTATATAAGTACAATGTACATGTATATATAAATGTAATACATTTTTCTAAAAATGTGTTAATTTATTTATCAATTTCAGTAAAAATTAAAAATTATATAATATGTATTAAATATAAAAAAATCAAATCTATGAATAAAATAAAATAATTACTTTTCGTCATAATAAACAAAAAATGTGTCCCCCTGAATATTCATCTACAGTTGTCCTTGACCTATACTCTATAGCATTTTACGTATATTTGCGTATAATTTTAAATCTTATAATACAACTTATAATTCTGGTACAAGGCTAATCATACCTCAATCTAAGTCCTAAGTACGCTTTATAGTACTAAAAAATCGTGAAATTATATTGCGCTACGTACCAATAATGTATTTTATTACGTTATCAAACTAAACACCATCGATTTTTATGATTTATTAATTATATGTTTTGATACTTGTTTAATTGTATAAGATCGCAATGTTTTCATCTATAGAGTATGTATAAAATTGAATTCTTAACAGTTGCCAAATAGTCTCTGTGAATTGTTTATATGCGATTCACTTATTATAAAATTATTTTAGATTCTGAACGAAGTGAAGAAGCTAGTGTTTTTACAATGATATTTATTTTTATTTTTTCTGTGTACAACTTTTCGTATAGAAATACTTCAAATACTTGTCCAAAAATTTCGATCAATAACTTTTTGAAACTGAATTTGCCTCTATATTGTACTTTAAAGAGGTTATTTTTTGAATTTCTCAATTCTTTTTTTTTTGGAAAAAACTACCCAAAATTTGACAATAATGACTTGGAAACCATCATTTTTTGATCCGAATTTTATGAAAATTTAAACATAGATAGAAAATAATATAAGAAAAAATTTGGCGCAAGAAAACTTTGAAAATGTGAAAAAAAAATTTTGGACATTTTTCTAACATTTTTTTTCTCATTTATTTTTTATATTATTAACTTCCCTCATTAGGAATCGTTTTATTGAAGAAATAATTTATCTTTTCTTTAAAATGAAATACACCCGTCAAGAGAATCCCACCTTTCGTGCGAAGAACACCCATCGTGCGAAGTATGTCCGGCTTTTTCATTATGTATTTGATAGACAAAATTATTAACAAGTGCAAGACAGCGAATTGCTTTTGCAATTATTATAGATTTGTTAGTACCAAAGGATCAATTTTCTCAACGATCATAATGATATAACGAATGATGTACTATACGATGATATGAGTTCCAGAATAAATCTGAATTTCTTAACAATCTCGCTTATTTATTGATTTCTTATAAACATATTTTATTAAATTTTGGATCCTAGATATTTATATATATATATATATATATATATATATATTTAAAAATTCCAAATCACCAATATTTATATATTAAATCCTGTGTTGGAATATTGGTTCTTAGATTCAAATAAGTAAAAACACGATCAAAACGAAAGTTGTTGACATATACAAACCTGTTTTCAATGTATAGTATAAGTATATAATACAATATACATTCAAAATATAGTCTAATGCGTAAATTACAATCTTTAACAAAAATATTACTTCAGTAAATGAATTTTAGAGGTCTTGCAGTGTCACACTCATACAAGACCTTAACCGAATTTAATTAATAGAATGTACTCGAAAATGTTCTGTACAATTATTAATCATTGGCCATTGCTATTATCAATTGCTATCACAAACACAAGTAAACTCTCCATATAGACTTTCATCATTATTTATAAATAAAAAACTAATAATCAAAATTATTGATAAGTAAAACGTGTTAATAAAATATTTTTAACACTAAGTATATAAGAACTGTAAAATCAAAAAACATTATTCGTAATATAATATGTTGAAAGATTTATTTTATAATGATTTATTGCAAATACTTATAAATAATAAGTCAAATCAAAAAATTAAATTTGATTTGAGAATTTTGTGTATGGCAGTTGTGTACGAATTTTTTAGATTCTGAACGAAGTGAAGAAGCTAGTGTTTTTATAATGATGTTTTTTTTTTTTAGATTCTGAACGAAGTGAAGAAGCTTAATAAGTTTTTACAATGATGTTTATTTGTTTTTATTTATTTTTTTTTTTTTATCTGGAAATGCTTTTTGTATAGAAATATTTGTCAAAAAGTGTCGATCAGTATAGAACCAGAATCGTACCCAGATGGTACTTTAAAGAGATAATTTTTCCAATTTCTCCATACTTTTCTTAAAACACGAAAAAACTGAAAAAAAATTGACAAAAAACAGCAAAATACGCAATTCCCGAAATTTCCGTAAAATTGAAAATTACTTTTTGACATTACTTCTACAATAATGCAGCTAGAAATTTGAAATTTTCACCAACCACTAAAAATAGCTACGAAAATATGTCATACAAATTTCAAAAACATTTGGTCAATTTTGAGTTAAATACGGCATTTTGAAAATTTCGGAAATTTCTCATTTTTTGTTAGTTTTTATGTAATAAAATTTTTGATTTTTGATGGTGAACCTAAAATCCAATTCAAATGTCATGTGCTGCTAATCAAACAATATTTTTGATATTATGCTATTGGATGATTTTTTAGAATTTTGAGATTCGATTGATTTGCCTAAAAACTAAAGTTGCATACATTGTGTATTGTAATTTATTCTACAATAATTTTTAATTAATAAAGTGATTAAATAATGCATTAATATTTACTAATAAAACTGATTATTCTTAGTCTTCTTTTTTTGTGACGTTTTAAGTTTCGATCAGGACCATGAAGATATTGGTTATACAATGAGATGTTCTTTTTTGTCTTTTGTTACTAAATATTTTTCTGAAAGTAAAACACTTTTAATAGCTTCTTAAAACTTTTTTATAGATTAAAACTTTCTTCCCGAACAAATCACAACATCGTTGTAATACAAGCATCATTGTTATAAGTAAATGTACTTGCACTCAAATGCAATATAATTTCCTGATTGAGGTTCAACATTCCATAAAATACCCAGTCGTTTCACACTTTTCTTGCTCATTTTTGACATTCTATAGAATGCCTAGGTCAAGAGTGTAGCCAGGATTTTTTAATAGGCGAGTTTACCAAAAACTTTTAATACACTTAACTTGCTAATTTACTTTAATGTAAATTCCTACTAGTTACAATAATTATTGTGTTATAATAATTTCTTTATATATACGTGAAAAATGTAAAAAATGCGAGCAACGTCATAAAAAATTTTATATAAATTATTTTCTAAACTTTTTTATATTTTACTTTATAATAATTCATATGCATATATTATAGTAGAGATACATATATACTTGGAATATTTTATACTGTATTCACTAATAATTAAAATTATGCATTCTTACTAACCATTTTACTAATTAAAATATGTAAAATTAGTTATTTATATAATATTTCAGTCATTTTTTTTTTTAACTTTTTATACTCCATCATTTTTTTATGGGTGATCAAAAATTCATGGTGGAAGGACTGTGACTTGATAACATCTTTACATGTTCTAAATATCTGTAAAATGCCGAATTCAACACATTGGCGTTAACAAAAATGTATAAAAAAACGTGTGATTACATGAGGAGAGAAACCACTCTCAAATGATAGAATCTAACAATTAATATTATTATACCTATAATTGCTTCTGTAGGAAAAGTGACAAGACCAAAATTGTGGATACCGATTACTGCGACCACATCATTTCCTGTATTTTTTTCCTATTTCTTTTCATATTCCCCATCACCATCATCGATGAACCAATTTTATTATTTGTAAATTCATACCATCGACTGTTGATACCACAGCGTAATAAATAACACAATCATTATTCAGTCAGGCCATAGTATTTCCTCGAATGTATCGTTAATGATCGGTTTGTGTGTGAGCGCGTACACACACGTGAAGTTACATTTTCTAATCACTTTCGCTGCCACCGCTATACTACGACGACCATGTCGTTCTTCGGCTTGATCGTCCTATATAATATATCTATATACGTTCATACATCATTGTGTTGTATAATAATTTAAAATTTTTGTTTTTGATTTCTCGTTACAAACACAACGTCTTTCGTGTATGTAGCAATGTAGGTAGGTAATATCTATATTATTATCAACCTGAAGTGGCACATGTCACTTTATGTGTATTCGTTAATCATGAACACACAATCAATAGTACAGATTTAAATTGCGTCTACTGTTAAGTTTTGCAAGCAAATAATTTGAAAAAATTAAAGAACTTATATACAAATTCATAATTCATGCGCGTGACAATTGTGATGTGATTGGGATAATTAATAAATAAATTCTAACTGAGAATTGCTTATTAAAATAGAACAAAATACTGTTATAGTGTACAGCGCTTTTAATGTTGTTAAAGTATAACATGTGCGAAAATGTAAACGTATTAGATTTTATAAAAATTTCAAAACAATTTGATCAATTTTTAGTTAAGTACAGAATTTTGAAAATTTTGAAAATTTCTCATTTTTTGTTAGTTTTTATGTAATAAAATTTTTAATTTTTTATATTAAGACTTGAAAATTTAATATTGTCTAACTGGCATTCAATACACTCGTCATGTGTATCTTACCCGAGGTGCGAAGAACACCCCGACGTACGAGGTTCAGACTTTTATTTTTGCTTATCTGATAGGAATAATTTAGTCAGTCGACAAATGGGAAATTATGTGGAATGTAGTTGGAAACATTTGGAAAAAGATCTATTTTTTTCACTTATTTATACTTTTTGACAGAGAATTTTTAGTTGGCATTTTTACCCCCTCCCACTAATATTTCTTAGCGCCGGCCCTGCCTGTATTAATCCCATTTTCCCCTTATTGCTTAATTTATAATTTTCGAAATGTATTTTATAAAAAAATCATTTACTTACGATATTTTTGTATAATATTATTTAATAAAAAATTATTATCTGTGATATTTTTGGATTCTTGTTTTGACTGCAATCGCTATCACATTGTTATCGCTATCATAAACCGTTTATAATAATGTTATTTTTTTGTATATTTTGATATTTACTAATATTTTTTATTATTTATACACTTACTGCTTTTAAATGATTTAAAATGCAATAATATGATTGAAACTCATTTAGACAAAGTACTGATTTATTTTATAATACTTTTTTATTCTACACAGAAAAATGAGGTTTAACGAATTAATAGTATCTAGTTTGGTCCAAATAATAAACTATTTAAATTGGGAAAATGTTCAAAAATAAATTATATTTGGGAAAAATACACTACATAACATTTTCATTTACCATTTGGGATAAATCATTGCATTAATATATATATATATATATATATATATATATAAACTATATATATATTTTTTTTTCAATTAGTATTTCCAAATATTTGAATAAGCCTTGAATAGTACTTTTTCGCCTATAGCATGATTAAAAATTGCTTGTGACAAAAATAAAAACAAATTTGATTTGTACATTCAGACTTTAACTAGAAAATTAGCATAATAATAGAATAGCTCATGTCAATTTAATAATTTATAAAAATTATCACATTTAAATTTTTTTTGACAGTAAAAGCTGTTATAGTGATTAAAAATGAATTGGAATAATTTTAAATTAAATCATGAATAAGTCTATGAAGGAATTAGATTTTATAAAATATTTAATCTTTAATGTAAGAAATTGAAGTTGTAGGAAAATGAAAATTTCACTTATTTAATGTATTATAAACCAGTTGTTTGAAAAGTAATTCTCTGAATTTAAACGAGTTTAAAAAATAGTCCATCCATCCAGTCATTATGAAATTTTGTACATGAACATGTTCAGAATTTGTTTGTTATATTCTTACTGAACTGAGTATTCAAAATTTTACAAGGTTCTGATCAAAGTGTTACTTAAAATTAACCAGTTTTGTCAGAATTCTAACTCTTAAATTTTATAAAAATCCGTACATACTTTGCACCAATGATATTCTTCGTATAACCCTTTCAATTCTTATTGGCCGCTTGGTAATCAGTAGTAAATCAGTGTAATCATTGTCGAAGTACTATGTTATGAAAATAATTAATTTCAAGGTATTAAACCATTACCTATCAATCAAAAATATTATCGTTATTTGGTGAACATTACTGCCGTAGTTGTTCATTAGTATATGTAAGTCGGTATTACTAAAGGCAAAACAATTATTTTTTTTAGTATGCTTTAATTTTCGAACCCCTGATTTTTTCAAATCATAACGGTTACCACCGATCAAGATGAATTGGATGGGTTATACCTCGGGTGAGATATTCTTGGTGTGTTAAAATTTAAAAAACCGATAAATTATCACTTTAATATATCGATTCTGAGTGGAGTTTAAGTTAATATACAATAATAATAATTTTTAATTAGGTTATATTTAAAAAAGCCGGACATAGTTCGCACGATGGGTGTTCTTCGCAAGTTGACTAACGATTTTTGAGATTTTTTCAGATCAATAAGACATATATGTCAGTGAGATCATATTAAATTTTCAAGTCTTAATATCAAAAATCAAATATTTTATTACATAAAAACTAACGAAAAATGAGAAATTTCCGAAATTTTCAAAATATCGTACTTAACTCAAAATTGTTCAAATCTTTTTGAAATTTTTATGAAATGTTTTCGTAGCTATTTTTAATGGTTGGTGAAAATTTCAAGTCCCTAGCTGCATTATTTTAGAAGTTATGTCAAAAGTAATTTTCAATTTTACGAAAATTTCGGTAATTGCGTATTTTGCGTTTTTTGTCAATTTTTTTTCAGTTTTTTCGTGTTTTTAAGAAAAGTATTAAGAAATTGGAAAAATAAGCTCTCTAAAGTACCATCTAGGTATGATTCCGGTTCTATAGAGATACTGATCGAAACTTTTGGACAAGTATTTCTATACGAAAAAGTGTTCACTGAAAATGAAAAATAAATAAATATCATTGTAAAGTCATATGATTCTTCACTACGTTCAGAATCTAAAAAAGTTATTTAAGACCCGGCAAATATTATAACTCTCGGCAACGCCTTTTCTGTATTATTAGTAATACATATGAGTATATTTGTATTAAATTTTTAGATCGTAATATCCATAAATAAAATTGTATGAAATAAAAACTTACGAAAAATGAAAAATTTTCAATTTTTATAATTCTATTCTCAAAATTGAAGAAATATTTTTGGAAATTGCATGAGATATGCACATGACAGTTTTTAGTAGTTGGTAAAGGTTTCAACATTCTAGGGCTTTTATTTTTGAAGTTATATTAAAGAACTAAAATCGAATTTATGAAAATTCGGGCTATGATATATATTACCGTTTTTTTTCAATTTTTGGGTCGTTTTTGCATACACTTAAAAGAGTATTGAAAATTTTGAAAAATAACTTGCTTTAAATACCATCTAGATAAAATTTCCGATCTAAGAGTTACTGATCAAAATTTTTAAACTTTTGAACCTATTACTGTCTCAAAAAAAAAAAAAATAAATAAATAAATGAAACACACACACACACACACGCACACACACAGATTTGTAAAACCAATACATTATTTCTGAGTTATGTAATCTCATCAAATATTTTTGGTTCATTACTATCAAGTCTCGATATTTATAGCACTTTAAAACTATGAAATATAATGTACTATAATATGCTGTAAGAGTTTAAAAAAATTCAAATAAAAATATTTTACACATTTTTGTATCGTAATTCTTTACTAAAAAAACGACTTCAATTTAATTAAAATATAAAATGTTAAACTTCTTTTTAGATTCTGAATGAAGTGAAGAAGCTAGTGTTTTTACAATGATGATTATTTTTTTTTTTTATTTATTTTTTTTTTTGTGTACAACTTTTTGTATAGAAATACTTGTCCAAAAGTTTCGATCAATAACTTTTTAAAACCCGATTCGCCTCTAGATTTGAATTTTTCAATTCTTCAATGTTTATTTTGGAAAAAACTACCCAAAATTTGACAAAAATGACTCGAAAACCATCTTTTTTTTTTTTAGAATTTTATGAAAATTTAAACATAGATAGAAAATCTTATAAAAAAGATTTTGGCGCAAGAAAATTTTGAAAATGTGAAAAAAAATTTTGGACATATTTTTTTCTTATATTATTAACTTCCTTCGTTCAGAATCGTTTTACTGAAGATGTGATTTATCATTTCTTTAAAATTTAATACGACCGTCAAGAGAATACTACCCGTCGTGCGAAGTACACCAATCGTGCGAAGTATGTCCGGCTTTTTATAGATGCGTCTGTAATTAGTACTAATAAATAAATCTCCAAAAATTAATTTATATTAGATATTGTCCATTGGCATAAATGAATATTACGGTAATATTTTTTTTATTTGTCAACAGCAAATCACTAAGTAAATCATTAAATAAAAACAAAAATTGAATGACGTTTTAAATTCGTCAAACACTACAAATGGTCTAATGTTCTTTCACGTAATGTTGTTTGTTATTTCTGTAATAAATAACAAAAAAAATGCAAAAATATGCACTAAAAACTTTTGATGTTGAATTCCTTTTAGTATAAGTCGGATATTTAGCTAACACTGGTATTTTTCCACTTTATGCTATAAAATGCAAATGTTATTAGTCACGAGTTTTGGTCACTATCATTAATATTCTCTGATAAAATAGATTTTCTTGAGATGAACACTTCTTAAATTATTCTCCCTATTAAATCTTACCTATAAAATTATATTTCGTGTTCAAAAAATTGGTATTTTGGTTAATAATGTAAAAATATTTACAAAACATACTGAACAGATATTCCTAAATACGGGATAAATTCATAATTTATTTTTTTAACTATCACGAAAATATTAAGACATTATCATGAAATACAGAACATAATATAGCATCCCTAACCTATGTAAATAATACGTTCGGAGAAAGGTACGTAATTCTTATAATATTTTTAACATTAAGACTTAACTATAGTCGGGAACACGAAAAATGTGAAAAAAAAATGTGAAAAACACGAAAAGCCGGACATACTTCGCACGATGGGTGTACTTTGCACGACGGGTGGTATTCTCTTGACGGGCGTATTAAATTTTAAAGACACGATAAATAATTTCTTCAGTAAAACGATTCTGAACGAAGGAAATTAATAATAAAAAAAAAAAAAAAATTTTCAAAAAATGTCCAAAAAGGCGTTGTGGTTTTGAGAAATGTATTTGGGCGGCAGTCCAAAGACCACACCGTAATTACCGACTTGTATCGTATTAAATTTAACGTTGAAAAATACGTAGGATTAGATAAGGAAATAACAATACACCAATTATTAGTGTCTAGAAATAAAATACTCGATTAATTTGGCCGTACTTTTTTCGACTTTTTTTCAGTCTTACCCCTGTAAAATGTTTAATTCTTTGTCCGTAAGAAATTTTATTGCACCAAAATATGCGCAATGAAATTTTCTATCTAGACACCAAATTTCAAAACAATCGGTTAAGCCAATTTTCTTATATGTACGTTAAAGTGCGTGATTTTAGTTATAACTAACAAATTCAGGCGAAATTCTAAATTCAAACGGTTATAAAAAAAAAATTGACTAACGATTTTTGAGATTTTTTCAGGTCAAGTAGACATATATGTCAGTGAGATAATATTAAATTTTCAA
>JAIPRM010014246.1:0-10876 GCA_025469315.1 Stegophylla sp. TES_Ste_2020
AAAAAAATTTTTGGTTTCCGTGTATTTTTTTTAAAATTTTGGATATTTTTTTAAAAAAAAAAAAAAAAAAAAAAAAAAATTGAAGAATTCAAAAATTCAAAAAAATGACCTCTTAAAAGTACCATTTCAAATCCGATTTCAAAAAGTTCCCGAATTCGGTTTTACGCGCAATAAATAATAAATTCCGTTTGGGCTGTAGTGCGCTTGAAAAAGTGAGAGGCACAATGATAAAACACAGGCGCACCGGTGAAATGCGTTTCGGGGCATTTCGTTTTGATAAATAAAAAATGAGTTTTGCGGGCGATTCGTCCTCGAGACACGACAGGACATTTGGCCGGGGGAGTTTTCAACCGCAGGACGTTCGCGGTCCCTGGCGTACATTGATTATCGTCGGGACGTCGGACATACCCGTGTTTCGCCGGCGGAATTTAAACAGCACGAAAATAATATCAGGGATAATAATATTATTTTTATAAACATAAAATATATAAGAACAACAGGGAACTTGATATGTATTTTTATTTCTTTTTTTTTTTAACCTTTTTTTGTTTTTTTTTTTTTTTGCAACCCTTTCACTGCTATGATCTGAACCCGAAAAAACACTATTCCTGTGCTGCTGATTTTTTGAAACAAATTAAATTTATATATTAATCACATTACACTGTGGTATATTGGTAGATGTAAAAAATTTAAAAATTAAAAAAAAAAATTTTGAATCTAAATTTTTGGATCCATGGGTTTTCATACTTGAGCAATGAGCAATTTTTTTTTTTTTTACCTATTAGCATAATAATATTTAATTGAATAATATTAATGCTTGGGAAAAAACTATATATAAGAACTGTATAATAATAATAATAATAATAATAATAACAAAATATATAATCAAAACAATGATAATAAGGATGTAAATGTACAAACATGGACTACAAATAAGTTTGACAGATTAGTTTGACATCCCTGGGAGGTTGGAAATATATTGTATTTAATATCTTTTTGAATATTATGTGATATAACAATTTTGAAAAGACTGTAGAATTCCAGGAGCACATGTATCATAACACTCTTTTCGCTATACTTTCTTTATATCTTTAATTCTAATCACTCGCATGATCTCACGAAGCGTGTTGAAAAAATTGTAAATCAGGAATAATAAATTACTCTAGATAACGCGAGAGTGTATGACGTACCGATAAATACGGAAACCAATCAAAAATACAATTTTAGGAGAGTAAATATTAGGATCGTTATGGACAATATCGAAAACAAACATAACGTTAACCGATTTCCGTGTTTTCCTGAACACAGAATTTGCATGTTCTATAGCGAGTTAAACATTTGGAGATATTAAATATTATTTTGAAAACAATGTGCTGAATATTCGCAAAATCACTAAAGTAGATCAATTATATAATATTACAGTACTAAATTCGAAATTCGATTTCGCTCAATCACTGAACAAAGGATTTTTTTTGATCGGAAAAGAATTTTTTAAATTTACATTAATACTATTTACGAACCAAAATATTATCCTGTATGATTTATTAATAGGTTTCGGATTTATATGCCCTCAAAAATCAAAAAATATGCACTTAAAAATATGCTGATACGCTGTGAAAATGTCATAATGTGCAAAAAAAATATGTTCTAAATAATGATGTCATATACATATATATATATATATATATATATTTGATTTTATAAAAGATTAAAAATTATACAATATGCATTTAAAAAATTGATTGTAGAATAGAAAAAGATATGAAATTAAAGATAAATTTCAAAAAAAGGACGTATATTGATCTCGGGTATTCTTCGATCCTTGAGTGGGATACTCTTGTTGGGATGTATTGGATTTTAAAGAAACGATGAATCATTTTTTAGATAAGATGATTTTGAGCTGATCTTCGGTTTATTCAAAACTATATAATATCACTTAAAATCTATAAAATTTGTTATGACAACAAGAAATATTTTCTTTTTAATTCGGTGAATATCTCGTATTGTTATTGCCTATGTTTAAATTTTCATAAAGTTCGGATTAAAAAAATTAATAAAATAGTTTCCCAGTTTTTTTACACCAAATTTTGGGTGGTTTTTGTCAAATTTTAAGAAAACTATTGAAAATCGAGAAAAAATTTTTCTCAAAATTACCATCTACGTAGGGGCGGCAAATTGTGATTCAAAAAGTTGCCGTGGTTCGGTGTTGCCAAAATGGTGAAAATTTTTTAAAATTAATGTCGTATATCGAATTGTATGAGAATTCTGCATATAATTTAGTAGTAACAACAAAATTTTAAAATTATTATGAAAACTATTTATTCATTTTTTTTTTTTTTTTTTAGAAATCGTTAAACACCAGCAGTATAGATTGTGTCTCGCAGACACTCTATAACCATATCAAATCAAACGACGCATAATCAGCTATGGGTTTTTCTCTAAATGCTAAAATAATCTCTTATGAAACATTAATTTTACTGTAAAAACTCAAAATTGTAATGTATTATAATATATTTTAATGTGTATTATTAATTCTTCTTATATTATTTATGAAATTTTTTTTTTTTTGAATATTTATTATTTATTTATTTTTTTTTTTTAAGCTTACATTTAAACAAATAAAAATATGAAATAATATTCAATAACTTCGGTTATTCAGGGAAAAATTGTCCAATACCAAGAAAACTAAAAATTAAATATTGCAAAACAGGTGAAATATGCACTTATATGGGAAAAAAGAATTAAATATGGAAATTAAAGAGAACTGCATCAAACTCCTAGTGTTAAGAAACGCATTTCTATATTACTTAGCTATGTTTTGAATGATTTTCGAAAAACATGTTGACTCCTATAAGTCCTACAGTGATCACTTTAAACTTTTTCCACAGTTCAACAAGTTCTTCTCCTCGTGAAAATTTTTAGAGTAGGTGCATCGCTCGCGATTACTCATTTCGTATACCGCGCGGAGCCGGCCTCCCCTCCCCTCCCCTCCCCCAGAGACTGGATACGAGATGCGTTTTCGAAATCTCGTTTTTTCCCAACGTCACTGCAGAAGCTCGACGGTATATACCTATTATACTTATATGTGCTGCTGCTGCTGACTTGTCGATGTCGGAAGCGCGCGAAGACGACTATGCCCAATAGAGGGGTTTTCGGCGCACGTGTAATAATAACTCGACGGAAAACGACAGGGGCGTTGGACAAATCAACCCCTACTCTTTCCAGGTTAAGACCGTTTCGTCGTTCGTCAGCAATATAATTCAATTTCAACCCTCTTTTTTTTTTCTTTTTTTTTTTAATTCATCATTTCGCATCGGTAACACGCGCATTCTTCGAGTAATTTTTTTCTCCATTACTCGCGCCGCCGCACATATAGACCAGCTATATGGTTTCCGATGATAACACAATAATATTTCATTCGCACGTGTTCGATAATAATAATAATATAACATAATATAACATACAATAATATAACATAATGCATTGTCATAGATTTATAACCTCCGTGACAAATCGTATCGTGTTTCACGCGGGAACTGATCGATCCGAAGTGCGCGTATGACAGAGATAAATAATAAAATTATAGAACAAAAAAAAAGTCGTTTGAATTCATTTTTAGTGTATGTCTCATTGAAAACAGATGTCCAATATCGGAATCCAATTGCAACAGTCAAGATACAATTCACCGTATAGAACTTTCGGAATTTCAGCCTAAAAGAATTTTCGTCACTCTGTTTTGGAATTTCGTAAGAGTATCGCTGCTATTTTGAAGAACCCAAACATCAATAAATGTGCACATGATTTAAAATAAATCCTACGGAATGAAATTTTCTCGTGAATCATTTTGACTGATGACGAAAATAACCAAAATCCAAAATATTTTTTTCATATTTAACAAAACGATCATCGATTAAGGAATAACTCTGATTCGATCACACTTCAATGTAACCAGATCAGAAACTTGTGGAAATAAAAGGTACAAAAAAAAAAATATATATATATATACATATATATCATTTCAACAAATAATACATGTTTAACTTTATATGCTAAAACAGTTATTTGTACAATGTTAATACGAATTCGGAGTTTATACCCTTAAAGTCATAATTAAAAATTTAAAATTGTGATGAACAAAAAAAAAAAAAAAAAAAAAAAATGTTTTACTATTAAATAAGATTATTATTGTTTTCGAAAATAGAACGAGAACCACGTGCGGCTCGCGATTCACAATTTGGCCACCCCTGGCGTATGATATACCGGTGTTTCTCAACCTGGAGGTCGCGACCGGCCCGTCACGATGGTCACTGACTAATTATTTGTGGTCGCCAATTGATTTAAATCAATACATAGTAATATGCATACCAAAATATAAATGTATGTAATAGAATAATATTTCAATACAATGTAATTTGAATTAAATATTGACAATGTAAACATGGACAATATACTAATTTTATTTTTAATTTATTTAAATTTAAATTTTAAATTTTGTACTTTAAAACGCTGCATGTCCTTTGAGATTTATATTATTCGAAATTTTCTTTTTAAAAAATAATTCCTCGCCAAGTAAATAAATTATCGAAACGAAATACGTTTACTTAAATTCAATAATATACTTAGCATTCATTCGTGATATCACATATTTTTATAGTGCTTAAAGATCTAATATTTTTATTTTTTATTTTTTTTTTTACTTAGCCATTTTTACGCGTAGTTTACGACGGGTTTTTGTTGTGATAATATTGTTATCAAACAGTCACGACCGACTGGCTGGAATAGGAATGACGAGAGTCGCGGAAAAGTATTTTCGGACGGTGATGTTTTCAGAGAGAACAATGTTCGTGTGTTTTAATGCGCGCGCGCGCGCGCATCTCCGTTTTGTTCACGAGCTAAGGTATAATATTATTATAATTCACTACGATCCCGTGTTTTATTATTTAAAGAGTTGATTTATGTTAATTGTTACTACGTTTATATGCGCGCACGATGATAGGACGACGACTGCCGGGTAGAACAATACCAGGAGATCGAGGGTAGTAGATACAGAACAACCGAACTGTGTGTGGAGGTGGTGGTGGTGGTGCAGTGTTTCCTAATTAAAAATAAACTCGTTCCGAAGACGATGATGTTAACAACAATAATAATAATAATAATATTATATACAATCTAGTTTATTTCAAACAACAACAGTATAATAATATAATAATAATATCCCATTAGTCGAGTTTTATTAACTACGATGTGGGGTGGGGGGGCGGCGGCGAATAAACAATAATGATTATTATACGTATTGTAACAATTTGTTATGTTTACGCGAGTTTTGTTTTTGAACTTTTGTACGCTCGACTATACCTCGTTTTTAGATTCCGAGCACACACACACACCGGCAACCAGCTTATGATTTGTTTATTTTATTTTATTTATTTTTTCGTACAATTTTCAAGTAAAGAAATTTACTAGTCAAAAAGTTTCGACCAGCCACCACGTTTGCAAATCGGAATTCGGCTCTCTAGATGGTATTTTAATACGCTATTCGAAATTCGCATTATTTCAGAGGGTTCAAAATCGTCCTTTTATATTTCGCTTTGATTATTATTCGATCGCTGTAGAACATTTTTGATGACGACCAATTAATTAACCACGGTAACAACCAATGTAACCATTATGGTATACATTGTAGTCAATAATCATAAGTGCAAATAGGATAAAATATTTGGGGGGGGGGCTAAAATGATTATTTATTGATTTAGCCCCCGCAAAGTACATTGACCTCGAGCATTTTTCAAAAAAATCTATGAGTGGTTTTCAGGGGGCTTAATCTAGTTGCGCCTATGTCAGACAATAACATTTATTCTTTAAATTATTTTGATATTGTTTTCAACGTCAATAACCAAAAATCTCCGGTCAGAATCGTTTTATTATTTCATACGGATTTATGGTTTCTTTAAAATTTAACACATCCACTGAATCCCACCCGGAGAGCAAAGAATACCAATGGTACGAAGTGCGTTCTGAGTTTTAAATTTTTCTATGGATTTGTAATCAGAAAAAAAAAAATTATGTGCTCGTCTATAAATTTTAGTTTTATTATAATATGTAGAACTCAGAAATCGAGGTCGGGGGGGGCGGTGGGTCAAACAATGGCGTCAAGTGTAAACCCTTTGAAATAATTGGGAATTTTGAGAAATACTAAGGTATAAGTATCGCGATCCTCGAATCAAAAAATGGTCGATCGAGACTCTTTGATCAATATTTCTATAGGTAAAAATGTATTTACAGAACGGATGAAAAAAAAAATAAACATCGTTTAAATTCATGAGGCTTTTTCGCTCCGCTCAGAATCTAAAAATATGTAAAGAAAATTTTTTTTTATTTATTTGAATTCTCGTGCAAACACACTTTTGGCTAGAAGAGCATCGACTATGGATTTTAATAAAAATATAGGTATGCAAAATGCATCGATTTCTCCTAACCCTACTTATGGAAAATCAAATTATATGTACGCAACTCACGTCACTGCGCTTCACCGCAGAATAAATGAACACGGAATGGAAACACAGTTCAAAACGGTTTCGTTATTCTTATGGAGAAATTATAATAATAAGCTGACCATCCGCCATATTGAATGCGAGCACCAGTGCAAACACAAAAAAAAAAAAAAAACCAGACATACTTCGCACGACGGGTGAGATTCCCTTGACGGGTGTATTGATTTTTAAACGATAAATCATTTGTGCAAATTTTTTTTTTCACATTTTCAAAATTTTCTTACGCCAAAATCTTTCTTATATGATTTTCTATCGGTGTTCGAAATGTTTATATAGTTCGGATCAAAAAATAACGGTTTCCGAGGAGTTGTTTTTGTCAAATTTTGGGTAGTCTTTTTCGAAAAAAAAAAAAAAAAAAATTGAAGAATTGGCCTCTTTAAAGTACTACAATCTAGGGAAAAATTCGGTTTCAAAAAGATACCGATCGAAACTTTTGGTCATGTATTTCCATACGAAAAGTTGTACACAGATAAAAAAAAAACAAAAAACATCAATGTAAAAACACTAACGTCTTCACTTCGTTAAGAATCTAAAACAATTCACAAGTTTTATATTATTCTCTATGCACTTTTCATTTGATTATATCAGTGTACGTCATTGTAAAACATTATAATCTCATCGCGTGGTTATCAAGATCCCGTCGTGTTCCGAACATTGAACTCTATGATTGGCTTACTGGCCATAATTATGATCAATGTAAATAAAGCTGAGCGACCATAAGAGACCAGAGAACACATTATAAAATGTTTTTCTCTCTGTCTTTGTGTATAGTGTACTTGTTCAAATGTATTCATAATATCGTTAAAAACGTTTTTCATTTTTAAGTGGGCGGTTCAATAACATCATCTTAACAATCTTATATAGTAATTATTATTAATTGAGTTTAAAGTGTAAAGTAATTAACGTTCTATATTATTTTAATACGTAATTAGTGAGTATTTATTTTAAATCTGAATTCAAGCGTAAATTATATGGTGAAAAATCTCTTAAAAATAGCATTGGTGGTGTTGCATCCTCTCTCAACTATTTTAATAATATTTGAAATTGGTTTTAATTTATACAATATGAATGTCTGTGTTCATGTAAATACATAATTTTACATCTTAATTGTCAATGACTTTATTCTTATACACTGTCAATTATTATTATTATTATTTATACATTAAGGACACGTCATGTACAATTTAATATAAACACAGTATAAATATTTATATTAGTAATTATTATTCATTTAATTTAATGTATTGTTTTAAAATCATAACTTTCGATGAAAATATTTAAATAATATATATATATATATAGGTACCATAAAATATACTGTTTTTATTATTGAATAGTAATCCATTATCAACGCTAATGAACGTGAACGTAATTTTATTGCTACGATGCTACGAACCATTTCATATTATAATGTACACATTTTATAAACTTTATAAGACTACTTTTAAATATGAATACAACAGATATGTTCTAAAATTTGTTTTTATACGTGCAAACAGGTGTGTAATATATTATTATAAACTGTATTTCTTAAAATAGTTATAACTTATAATAAAAGATAAATAATTCTGAGTATAATAATATTGTATACAAATAAATATGAAAGGCGGAATAACTTTAAACTCCTATATTTTAAAAATATGTACTACTTATTAGAATAGGTATTTTCATAATATTATTTATCGATTATTAGTTCAAAAAAAAATATTCATTTCAATCAGTGGTACTATTTTGGTGAGTATAGTTATTTCGGTTTAAGCCAGAGGTTCCCAAACTTTTTATGGTACGACCCGTTTTGGAGATTTTTTCCAATTTTGACCACCTACCACAATAATCAAATGTCCGTCTTTTTTTTTTTTGCTCTATTGCTTCTTGAACAATGGAAATAAAAAATATGCAGTGTAAAATATTGCGTTTTGTAACTATTTAAATTTTTATCCAACAGTTTATTTTTAAAATTGTAATTAAATTATTTATTTGTTTATTTTTAAAAGAATCCATGAGAGTCAATTAAAATTATATGGGTAATTGAATAATCAAAAAAAAAAATTTAATTGAATATGGATTAAGCCCGTCATACTTCGCACCATGAGAATATTTTTCACACAAAAAAATAATAATATACATAATATTAAAAATTTTATTTCACAAAAATATTTTTCATATTATAATAGTCAATCTATATTAAATTTTTATAAAATTTGGATTGAAAAAAAAAAAAAATGTAAATGCGTTTTTGTCCAATTTCGGGTAGTTTTTCCAAAAAGTTGAAATACTATTGAGAATTTTGAATTTTTTTATCAAGATAAAAAAAAAATATATATATATTTATCTTTATTTTTATCTAGATAAAACTCAGCGAATCTATCTTTATCTTTACCTAGACAAATATTATTGGTCGTCTAATCCCAACGCTGATGATGCGTTATTACTGAATATAATATATCGATATCGATGTTCCCAGGCTTATTATTATTATTATTATTATTACCAAGGCAATAAAGAAATTGTAAAATATGCATTTTATTTACCTAAATATGCAAAAATATACATTTGAATTTTTATAAGATAAACAGAAAAATAAAGTTACGAAAAAAAAAAAAAAAAAATTATTTATTGCAATTCATCTGTGATCGACAGTCTGTTTTTAATATAAATGAGAAAAAACAAAAAAATTTTTCACATTCTTATAATCGAAATGTGCAATAATATTCATTTTATTCAATATAATATTATGCGAAAATATGCATTTTATCCAAAATAAAAACAACACCGTTTATCATATATCGCGAGGCGATTCTTCGTAGACATTACTGACAAACTCAATAATTATAAGTCACAACAAAAAAATAAAAAGCCGGACGTACTTCGCACGACGGGTGGTATTCTCTTGACGGGCGTATTAAATTTTAAAGAAACGATAAATCATTTCTTCAGTAAAACGATTCTGAACGAAGGAAGTTAGTAATATAAGAAGAACAAAAAAAAAAAATGCAAAAATTCGGAGAGCTGGGCTGGAATCGAACCCGGTACTGTCGGCGTGCTAGGCCGGGTTATTTACCACTAGGCCGCAGCACATAACTTGACCATGGAGTTGAATTAGTAGATAATATGTAGTATAGTAATTAATAACCGAAAATATTGAATTTTCAAAATTGAATAAAATAGATAGAAAACTATTGTTGCATGTGGATTTTTATTCACACCGTCGTATTCAGCGTCGAAAAATACATAAGATATGCTTATAATATTTAGATATTTCGCAATATCTGTCTGTATTTTCTCCAATTTTTTTTCAATCAAACCCTTGTAAAATGTTTTGTAAAATTCGTTCGTAAGAAATCGTATTGTACCAAATTATTCGCAATAAAATTTTCTATCTAGGCACCAAATTTCAAAACAATCGGTGTGGCCAATTTTCTTATATGTACCTACGTAAAAGTGCGTAATTTTAATTAAAACTAACGAATTCAGTCGAAATTCTAACTTCAAGCGGGTATAAAGAAAAAAGTTGACTAACGATTTTTGAGATTATTTTCAGATCACTTAGACATACATGCCAGTGAGATCATATTAAATTTTCAAGTCTTAATATCAAAAATCGAAAATTTTATTACATAAAAACTAACAAAAAACGAGATATTTCCGAAATTTTCAAAATGCCGTACTCAACTCAAAATTGATCAAATCTTTTTGAAATTTTCACGACATGTTTTCGTAGCTATTTTTAGTGGTCGGTGAAAATTTCAAGTCTCTAGCTGCATTATTTTAGAAGTTATGTCAAAAAGTAATTTTCAGTTTTACGGGAATTTCGGTAATTGCGTATTTTGCCGTTTTTTCGCCGAATTTTCGACAGTTTTTCCCCGTTTTTGGAAAAAGTATTGAGAAATTGGAAAAAATGACCTCTTTAAAGTACTATCTGGGTGTGATTCCGGTTCTATAGAGATACTGATCGAAACTTTCGGACAAGTATTTCTATACGAAAAAGTGTTCACAGGAAGAGAAAAAATAAAAATTAACATCATTGTAAAATCATAAGCTTCTTCACAACGTTCAGAATCTAAAAAAACACGCTGTAGCATATTTTTTATAAATCCTATCCCTGATCATTATTGTTGTTATTATTATGGTCGGAGCTGAATGCCAGAAAAAAGGTTATACAGTTGGTTTATAAAAACCGCATTATATAAACGGAAAAAAGACTCGTTCGAGATATACAGAGAGAGAGAGAGAGAGAGAACGGAGGGGAAGCAAAAGTCGACGTTTCCCCGTCGAACGATCGATACGGCCGCCGAACGGTTGATAACGTTCACAGAAGGTTACAA
>JAIPRM010014247.1:0-10875 GCA_025469315.1 Stegophylla sp. TES_Ste_2020
TTTGTTCAGAATCGTTTTACTGAAGAAATGATTTATCGTTTCTTTAAAATTTAATACGCCCGTCAAGAGAATACCACCCGTCGTGCGAAGTACACCTATCGTGCGAAGTATGTCCGGCTTTTTTAACACAAAAGAATCAACCGAAAACAGTAAACTAATTTACCAAATTGAATGATGTCTACACGTATTCGATTGGAAAATAAATAAATACATGAAATCGCGTGAAATGAAACAAGGATTGAAAGATTGAAATTCAAAAATTCACAGGTTGAACAATTTGAAACTTTCAATACATATTTTAACTCATTGTCGTTTTATTAGTTTTGGAGCCGAAAAGGATCTAAATAACTTTGCAAGAATTTTTTGAATATAAAAGTGATGTTGAAAATACATGTTGTAGTTTTTTTTAAAAAATGCAAGTCGTATTTTGCACGCGCTTGGTAAAAGAAAAAAACATTTCTAAAATCAACACAAAAATATGTATTACCTATAGTACAAGTGTTAGCAACCTGTGGCTGTTTAGGATGATCATCGACATCGAGATCTGTAAAAATTATAACCATTTTAGATTCCCAAAGAAGCGATAGAAATAATAACTTTACTACAATTACATTTACTAAATACAATATGTTTATTTTTTATAATTACTACAAACACTTATTCTACTCGAGAAAATGGTCAGACTAGTACGAATAGCATAGGTTTGCGGAAGAAAATTTGAATTAGATAGTACTTAAGATACGAAATTTTATGAAATGTTCAATAGTTGTTCCAAAAATAAGGGAAACCTAACTCAAATTTGATTAAAAGTTATATTTTATATACCATTTATTTTTTTAAAGGCCATTTTAATTTCTAAATTTTTAATCAATTAAGTTTTGTATCTAACTGAAATGAAATAAAATCTGAGTGTTCAAAACTTCTAGAGTTTGCGATAAATAAAAAATATCCAAAAGTAGTGTACTTAGTTGTGTAATTAAGCATATTATTGTAATAAGTTATAGCGATAGGAGATATTAATGAGATGGATCTAATATCATGTCCAAGCAGAATGATAATTTGAATCCAGATAAACAATGTCATGATCAGCTCTGAATATTCTATTATTTTTTATCTGAGAGGAGGGAAGACGCTCATGAATGTACAATGATTTTTTTTTTTTTTTTTGTACGTTCTCTAAACACTTTTACTTATAGGAATATTGTTCTAAAAGCCTCAATCAGCCACTTTTTGAATCATAATTCGGCTCTAGATAGTACTTTGTACTTAGCATTTTTCGAAATTCGCATTATTTCAAAAGATTTTCACTTGTCATCATTGTTGTACTCAATTACATCCCTTTATGACAAAAAAAAAAAAAATTCGTTCACACTAATGTGACTCACTGAACCTCATTGTTTCGTTACTTCTCTAGAAAAACGGATCTTCCCTACGAAAAAGTTGTCGACTCTCGCCGCAGTGTTCATTAGCTCATTGAAACTTAATTTTAACGCACTATGGTCACCGGACGAAAATATTTCGCGTTACCATTTTACCAAAATAACTGAATCACACTGTATATACACGCGTCGGCGTAGTTTTAAAACACTGCAAACACAATACTGAGCACTAATTTTAAAAAGCGAATATTTCGTTGTGTCGACATCACGCACGCACTACCCGTGTTTGCACGAAACTTAATAATAATAATAATAATAATAATATACATTCATTATTCTTTATTGCGCGCGTATTGTTTTGACAAAGTGCGCGTTGCATATTGTATTAAATTTCAATTTTAATATTCAGACGCAAACCGATTTTAAATTACTTTCCGAAAAAAACCGTTCATCCGGTTTTGATGTAATAATTTCAACGGCCGTTTGGGCCGAAGTGAGAGAAAGAGAAATCGCCGAAAATGAAAAATTATTGTTGTACGAATATTTGTGCGTGCGTCGTTGTTCGTAATATTATTATTTCCAGAAATTATTACAAAAATTTATTTTAAATAGAATTCGAAAAAAGTACTATATTATATTTCTCTTACAAGGTAATTATATTTAAAACCGCTCGTTTTGTATTATATTAACTATTTAATTATTATTCGAGTATTTGAATAAAAATAAAATTTCAGACTTACTTTAAATATATATATATATATACTATTTTATTAAATAATTAGTAAATTATTTTAAAACTATGTCTTTTGTTTTTTACTTAGTAAAATCGAACTTAGTGTTTTAAAATGTGAATTTTAGCTTTTCAAAAATAGTTATTACAATATTATCCATTTAAAAACGGGTGTCTAAATGCAAAAAATGATTATTGCCTTCAAATTTTTGAAATTGCAACTAATAATGATCCACGAGTCGTACTCGTAAATTCGATCAACAACAAAATGCATTAGGGCAGGAAGTGATGGGAATCCCGCGAACCCTCTCGCGCAAGGGCCTGTTACGTAAACAACATATAATAACGTTAGATCGCAATAATTGTAAATCATTTGCTTACGAGTATATAGTATACACTGAATGCTGCTGCTGTCTTACATTATTGTCCAAATTGTTGTGGTGACCGTTGGAACGGAATCGTATTTTGATAATAACTTGATATATACACATATATAATGTGCGGAGGTCGTGGTGAGGGGGTTTTGTATGGATATATAGTAAGTACTGAGTAAACACTCGAAGAGGATAAGGACTACGAGCGCGGAATCGTGCCATATAATTCGCACGACAATGACGACGACAATAATAATTTATATATTATTAGGACGTAATAATCGTACTGGTCTGTGTCTCGCCTTTCAAAAGACCTTGGCCGACGCCGCCGAGTGGAACGTTTCGTACGGAATTCGGATATTGGGCTCATGTGGGAGACACAGATTTCGGTGGAATGGGAGTAATCTAGTTTCAACCTTCCCCGAAAGATTTTAAACACCACTCAAAAAATAGCGTTTTTATAAAACGGAAAAAACTTCAAACCCGATAGCAACGTTTGGCTTGGTTTTTGATCAAAATATTTATCATAACGGAATAAAATTTATCTTTCATTATTTTCTCAATAAAGAACTGGCATAGTATACACCATGGGTATTATTCGCTCCTTGAATGGGACACGCTTGGTGGGTATGATGAATTTTAAAAAAGCGATACGTCATAATATATTCCTGCAGGTTTCGACCTTTTTGGGTACATGGCTCTTCTGGTTTTGAAAATTAATTTTTGGTTCCTTTACGAATAATCATAATTATGAATTTAAAATTTAAAATTAATAATATTTGAATATTTCATAAATATAAATAAATGCGTATAAATACGCATATTTCATGCATAATTTTTATTTATTTTTCCTAAGAATTAATATTTAAGAATACATTTTTATTATTCTCTTATATATTTTATAGAGATATTTGAAGTTACGATTTTCCGAGAAGAATACCAATGGAAGTGAGTTTCTCCGTTTCTGTAACAAATATACGTTATATAAATATAATGTTTTACTGGATTCGTAGATTTTACATTATCGTAAAAAAATGCAATTGTATTCAAAAGCTATTGAAATATATTTTCGCTATCCTTAATCGAATTTAAAAACGTTCATTTTACACGCGATATTTTTATTTTATTTATTTATTTTTTTTTATCTAATAAATAAAAGAGGATTTTCACTCGTTTTCATGTAAATATCATACAATTGTTAGAGTATTGTTTTTATTGATAATTCTGACGTCAGCAAAGTCGCGTGAAAAGGTCCTAAAATTTTATTTCAGTGTTTAAGGGTTTCCTCCTTAAACTTTTGGCTCCACCTAGGATTGAAATGTTATTTACACATTTTAATAATTAACTTTCTTTTATAAATATTGGGGAAAAAAAACGGTATTTTTTGTTTTGGATACGGTATTTAGTATCTTGTATTTTAAGAAGAAAAAAAAACAAAGCATGTTGTATCTACAAATATGTAAATTGGCGATATTTTACGGATAGAATCTAGATATTAATTTAAAGTATCTCGGACATCCCTATATATATGTACGTCTACTGCAATTTTGAATCACACGGATTGAAAATATAATAATAATAATTATATGAACGAACCGATACGTCTCGTGTTGTATGAGCGTTTCCTTTTGTGCGGCATCGCGTGCGCGACCCGCCTACACCGGTGCGGTAAATAAAAAAAATAAAATATTAAATCCTTGTTACTGCGAGAAGATGTGACCCCGGTGTAGTGCACTACTATACGCGCGCGGGGTGCACTCGAATTATTATTTCGAAAAAAAAAAAAAAACTTTTCATGAAAACACGATTCTCTGTTATTGTTATTGTAGTTTTATTATTATTACTATAATACGGTTCGAAAAAAAGAAACGGTTCGCGGCCCAACCATACGATTTCGTTTCGCGTTTTTTTTTTAATGAACTCCCCGGTGTATTCTCGGACGAAATATGTATGTATATTGTATTAGTGAGTAGCTCTCGTAGGGTATTTTTTTTTTTTTTTTTTTTTTTTAATTCACCCGAGATATTCGCTCCTCGAATATTTACCCCCGTGCGCACCAGCTCGCGATAATATTCTTTTCGTCATCGTCATGCATTTCTTCTCGTTATCTCGCGCCCATAATCCGTGTACTCGCATAATAAGTATATACTCACAAACTGCACCGGATGATTTTTCGACCGAGTCGATCACTGTCTGCTTACGAACATTCATTGTTTAGTCGCTCAGACCGGCGGCGGCGGTTTGGAGTTATGGAAATGTGGTGAATATTACAACTTCAGCTAATCTTCTTTGAAACTGATTTTGTTTCACAGAGCATTAGTGGGTGGAGAAGTATTTTGAGTTTAAAATCCAAATAATATCCTATTATTTTGGAAAATATAGTTTTGAAAATAGTGGATGCGATTTAAGAAAATTTTATTAAACTGACTGACATCAGTATAAAGAATACTGATCCGTATTGCAGTATTGGAACAAATCTATTTTGGGTAAAGAATTAAAAAAAAAAAGAGATATTTTTGACTATATGGTAAAATATTTATTAATGATGACATTAAACGTCGTATTATTGATCAATATTTATGCATTTAACATATATATCAATTGTGTGTTGATATAATATATATATATTAACATATTCAATTTGTTCGGTAATTCGTTATTTTTATATTTCATTCGATTAAGCAGTCAGACACATCCCTCTCTACTTATTACCTTGGTCCGTAAACATACTTTGTAAAGTAAGTACAAAAAAATATTGAGACCCACTGGCGTAGACGATATAAGGCTAGGTTTTCTATTGAATTATCACAAGAATTACGCAAACTCCGCATTCCCAACGGAACACAATATGCAGTATATATTTTTTTTAATAATAAACTTTCCTCCCCCCCCCGTTCCCTTACACTCGTGTCACTGCGATTCGATTGTGCTCGCCCATCAAATACTAAATATTATATTTGTGTTGACAAAACTCGAATAAAATACAAATGGACTAAAACAACTAAAAAAAAAAAAAAAAAAAACCGTCCAAAGTGTCAACCTTCGGACTGAAGCCAATCGGGTCGTCTCGTCCTGAGTGTTGTACGTGACGTCGATAAATTTATATGATTATTATGAGTGTTATGCAAACGTGTAGGTTACATTCACCCCAGCAAACCCTTGTCTGGAGACCATTGCTTTGAAGACCATTATTTACAAAAAAAATAATGCTTTCAATGTTTGATTTTGTAACACTTATAACTTATCGTAATAACACAGTTTTTGACATTAAATTTGTACACAATGTCTAATAATTATGGTATGGTATTGATAACTGTTAAACATTGTTTCTGCCAAAATTTCTATTGTTGTTATCATAGTCAAAATAATCGACCCGATAGCTAGATAACTAAAAACTGCAATAACTTAAAAACCAAAAATATATAAAGTTAAAAAATAGAATTTACTTATTTAGTAGAAGCGAAGTCGGTTTCAGTAAGTTTTAGCTCAAAAGAATCTTCATGCAACGTCCCTATATTGTATAATTAAAGGGATATGTTCGACGACTCCACGTTCACTGAAAATCAGTCTTTCAAGGTGAATATTATTTAGGGGTGAAACGTTCAAACGTTCATAAATTTTAGCGCGAAAATTGTATAAATCGGAGAATATTATTTTCGATAAAAATCATGAAACGAATTAGGCGCATTAATCACCAATGGGGGGAGGTGCGGTATACGCGAGACAACGAAATATTATTTTCCCGCAGGACGTTTACGTCGTCTGGTTTTCGCTCGGAGCCCTTCTAGAAATAATTCGAATGAACAGAGTCGAAGGTTTTTTCGATATTGTAATACGTATATCCGCATGACATTGATCGATGGATCGAAAAGCGTAGGCAAATCCCGGCGACGAGACCGCGTTTAATCGTCGTGTTTTTCATCCCCCCCCCCTCTAACTCCCGTTTGGAAATAAAAATCTTAAATACGCCGTCGCGCACACGTACCAACAACTAACTAGGCGAACGCGAGCTGGTTCCCACACGCAGCGAAAAATTACTATCTCGGCCGATGCACGTCATACGTCGTCGTCACAGGCACACACAAAAGTCAATAATCGCATCCGATAACTTACTGTCACGTGTGCCGCGTACATCCCCATACGCGTCGCATATTATTATAATATAAATACGCCAAACTGTCAACCTACCCCTCATCGGGTCGTGTATAATAATATAGTTGACATCGCGTGAGCCAAAACCCAGTTATCCAGGACGCGTGCTCGTGCACGTATCGTATTATTTTAATAACAATAAAACACGTAATAGACATATGCGTGACATAGATTCGTATGCGTTTTTGTGTTTTTTCGGCACAACAGGGGGATGAGATATTTCTATTTTTTTCAAAATTCTCTGTTTTAGCTAGTTTTTTTGAAAATCCCATCGAGACTGTACCCAGTGATAGGCAGTGTCTTAAATACATTTGTATATATTTTTGTCTCGTACCAATAAACAAATATAATAATATATGTATATTATCTGCAGGTGCAAACTGGTATATCCAGTAATTTTTTTTTTTTGATTATCTTACCCATTTCTGCCAATATAGGAGGATTTAGAATTTGATTTTTGGGGATTTTAAGTCCAAAACAATCTTTTTAAACTCGTATTTCATACGAAAGAGGTTTTTATTATTACACAGAGTACGTATGTACAGAGTACGGAGTTATGTATTGTCAGGTATATCAGGTATATCAGGTATAACATAGAAACTTTATGAAAATAAGATTGAAAATAAATTGGAACAAATGATTCATAATATGTATTTAGACGAAAAGATCTAAATAATATCAAAACTGTTTACGGTTTCGTACGCGGGAAAGTCGATGGAAATCACTCGTACGATATTATTTTCCCGTTTCGTGACGGATAACGAAGGAAAATAAACAATATACGAGTTTGTTTAAATTGGATTTTATACACGAGTAGGTATAGGCTTGTAATACATAATTTATTTCGTGTGATAAGGAGAATACATTATGATAATGAAGGAGCCGAATATATTACACTTTTCGTTGTATAAATAACGCGGAAATTTATGAAAAATCATGTAAATATGATAAAAACGGGGGGGGAGGGAGAGGGGGAAACGCGAGTAATACGTATAAAACTGCAATAATATACGCACAGAGAATACGTATTACGCGGCGAGTGTAGTAACCCTCGTTCTACAGACGTGATATTCGATCTTCAAAAAAAACAAAATAATAATAATAATAATAAAAATGTGATGTTTGTCTACATAATATATTTTTAAAACTTAATAGGCGGTAGCGTTTTATGTGGTGAGAGAAAAACAACGTGAATACATGAGCTCATTTCCCGTGCGACCGCGGCTGCGGCGTTACGCTGACTAAGTAACATCAGAGTAAAAAAAAAAAAAAAAAACACGTATAATATACATTTCGTTTTTTCCCTCTCGCGGTTTTGTGTTTTTGTTTTCAATTACGCGGGAGTTACGAGGTATTATGTGTCGCGTTTGGAATTCCTACGAAACGAGTATAGGTAATACAACACGTACAATAATAAAGACGTCGTTTCGATACATTTATTTTATCCATCATATTTCCCATAGTCTTCCGTCGCGTGTATAGAGACAGTAGGTATCGCGATGACGTTTTAGATTCTGAACGAAATGAAGAAGCTAGTGTTTTTACAATGATGTTTATTTATTTTTTTTTTATGTGTACAATTTTTCCTATGGAAATACTTGTCTAAAAGATTCGATCAGTAACTTTTTAAAACCGGATTCGCCTCTCGATTGTACTTTAGAGAGGTCATTTTTTGAATTTCTCAATTCTTCAATTTTTTTTTTTTTTTTTTTTTTTGGAAAAAACTACCCAAAATTTGACAAAAACGACTCGGAAACCATCATTTTTTGATCCGAACTTTATGAAAATTTAAACATAGACAGAAAATCATATAAGAAAGATTTTGGCACAAGAAAATTTTGAAAGTTTTTCTAACATTAATTTTTTTCTCATTTATTTTTTATATTACTTATTAACTACCCACGTTCAGAATCGTTTTATTGAAGAAATGATTTATCGTTTCTTTAAAATTTAATACACCCGTCAACAGAATCCCACCCGGCGTGCGAACAACACCCATCGTGCGAAGTATGTTCGGCTTTTTTCATTTATTTCTGCTGCGAATCGTCTCTAGTTTGATATTATAATAATCGCTTTGCGGCGCACTTAGTAACGAGAATATTGTCCACGGTTGAGTTAGTTTGTCATAATAATTTGAAACCGACTATGGAATATAAATATGCGAAATAATCGAACGGAATAAAAACGATTAATTATTCTTTGCCATAATGAGTTGTATAATAATGCAAAATTGAACGATCATTTGACAAGACCAGAGTAATTGAATAATCGATTGCAAGAATTATTTTTAATTAATCAGTTGAGAGTATGCTTATGGAATAATTGAACAATCTTAGTCTGAGCACACCTGTAGACGAATCGGTTGAGTTGTTCGATCGCCATGATTCGCAACCAATTGTCAAAAGGAAGAAATATTTTGAAAAACAATATTGAAAATCGATAAAGTTCATCAAAACTGGCTTTACAGCTCGATTAACTGTTATCAAAAAAATAGTCGATGAAAACAATCGACAAACGACCATATTTGTAAACATAAAAAAAAAACATGACGAATAATTTTAGGCAAACTCTAAAAGTATAATAAAATTATTATTTTTTCCCCTGTTTTGGCATTTTCTTACAATAAAAATACGCTTAATCGCTTAATTGCTTATATTAAGTTCATAATATTCAGGAATTTTAATTAATTGTGTCATATTTTCCAATGTTTTAATGTTTTAAAATTTTTGACCGAGTTTGAAATCATATAGAAAATCATCACAGGAGCATTATTTATTTATTATTATTATTTTTTTAATTGACATTGCTTTGATTGTAGAAACAATAAGTCTATTCTTTTCTTCCTAATAAGTTCACTTAGAAATTTCTTTCACTCTCTGTATTGCAGTTGGAAATTATGTTTACTCGGAACCTAAAACAGATAATTTCTTAAAATGACTACTAGATTCAATAAGAAAAAACTATGGAAAATTAGAGTACAATCGGTAAAATTCACCGTTAAATTACTTCTCGTTACATAAATTTTACTCAGTTAGTCGTAACTTTAAAAACAACAATGACCTTGAAACTCAAAGTTCTACTTCGTCCGGATAAATACAAAACTTCGAAAATATCGTAAGCATAATACAGTTTAGAAAAGTTTATTCGATTACATTTTAAATATCTAATCCGGTTAGCCGACCTTCGTTCTTAATAATTGATTAAAGGCGCCTATTTATTTATTTATTTATTTTTTTGTTACGAGTTTAAAATTAGATTCAAAATGAAACCGAATTGTCTCAGTAAAATCCTTCTGAAAATTTCCCATTTTAAGTATGGTGAATTGTCTTCTTTTTTACTCGACGATTCAGCACAATCATATTGCCTGAAGGAATTTTCGTAATCTACGAACAATGTCAATACCCTTCAGAGTAAATTTCTAATTACTCCTCTGACGTGCACAAAGTGTATTATAATTACCGCTTTAGAATCGCTGCACCGGTTTTCTCCTAATTAAGCAATTAATTAACCATTCCATTGAGTTACGAGTGAAACGACAAAAGTTTTTATTTTTAGCAAACATCCCTGAAATTTTAGTAATTGAAAGATCTATTTTCTCGTTTTGTAATTATTGCTTTCAACGATTTTCAAGTGCATATTTCTTTTGATAGAACAAATACGGCATGATTAAATCGGCAAAGCGATTTGGTGCGTTTTAAAATGCAATTTTGTAAATACGAAAAATTATTCCTAGCTTGTATCGCGATAGTAATTTTCTATCATCATCATCATCTTATATAGCTTAGAGTGTCATCAAGGTCCCACACCGCCATCATAAACTCTTTCCATTCTTTTCCATCATACGCCGTGTCAATCTGAACTGACTTTCGTGTGTTGTTTTTACTCGTCCGTTCATGACAAATAAAAACCATAATTAAAAAGCCGGACATACTTCGCACGATGGGTGGGATTCTCTTGACGGGTGTATTTAATTTTAAAGAAACGATAAATCATTTCTTCAATAAAACGATTAGTGAACGTGAGAAGTTAATAATATAAAAAATAAATGAGAGAAAAAATGTTAGAAAAATGTCTAACATTTTTTTTTTCACATTTTCAAAATTTTCTTGCGCTAAAATCATTTTTATATGATTTTCTATCTATGTTCAAATTTTCATAAAGTTCGGATCAAAAAATGATGGTTTCCGTGTCGTTTTTGTCAAATTTTGAGTAGTTTTTTCTTAAAAAAAAAAAAAAAAAT
>JAIPRM010014248.1:0-10875 GCA_025469315.1 Stegophylla sp. TES_Ste_2020
AATAAAAAAAAAACCAAAAAAAAAAGCAAAAAAAAAAATAATAAACATCATTGTAAAAACACTAGCTTCTTCACTTTGTTCAGAATCTAAAATTAAATTAAATTAATACATCTCGTGGTAAAAACTCAGAACGTAAGAAGTGCAGATAATTTTTAAGAGCGATTTATCTAAATAAATATAATTAGTTAAGTTATACTATAATTATTTATTTAAAATTAGATAAAATATAATTATTTCTCAAAATTATCTAGACAAGACAGAAGATAGTTAATTATTTATCCCATAGAGTAAAGAATATAATATAAAGGTGCCATACCGCATTGTGAATTGAAGCAATCAAATGGAATACGCTAAGAGTGACCATTTTGAGAAAAATAAAATTATTTTTCTTATTTGGTTGGTACCACTTCAAAATTTTCATATTATCATATTAGATAAGATATACAAAAACAATAACATTAATTTTAAAGTATGATAACAGTTCCTTATCAGTGATCCGATTGAGCGAGGGATACAACATTTCGATATTGATACTTTTCAATAAGTCACTCTAAGCGTATTCCATTTCAATGCTTCATTTAGGTATACGTATGGCCACGGGTCGATTTATCCAGATAGGTGACGCTGAACAATGTACGTTTGACGAACAGAGTCGTTGAACGAGTGTTTGTACATCAGGCTGATGCGACACAGAGAGTACAATTTTTTTTTTATTTTTTTTTTCCCCCCTGACGATAAAAACCGAGTCGACTCGCGGACGCGAACCTCTGGGAATCGGCCAGTGGCTTTTTATAGTAATTTTATCGTTTTATTGACATCATTATTGTCATTATTATTATTATTATTATTATTATTATGATACGGAACACGGCGGCGGAGTGAGGTCAATTTCGAGAGTGGCAACGGGGGTAATGGCGCGTTAAATTACAGACCGTAGTAGCTGGTGTATTTATGTATATATATATATATATATATTTGTCGTTATGACACCTAATTAGCGATGCCCGGCGGCGGCTGTTTTGAATAATTATAATTTTCCGCCGAAACGGCGTCGTAGATACGTGAAACAATACAATGTTATAAAAGAAGCGGTACGACGCAGGTACAAAATGAAAAAGAAAAATAGCAGTGCTCGGAAGGAACGTTTCTGAAACAAAATTATTACCCGTTATTTTTTTTAGATTCTGAACGAAATGAAGAAGCTAGTGTTTTTTTACAATGATGTTTATTTTTTGTTCTGTGTACAACTTTTCGTATGGAAATACTTGCACCTAACACTGGTCTCCGGACATAGGATTTTACTGACATGGTATCCTTTGGAATATGTTTTGTAAAACCTTCTCCCCCCCCCTCACTCGATAATTTCTTTTTTATATATATATGTAGTCATATAAAGTTAGAATTTGCATAAAGCCTGTCATTTTCTCATATGAAAAATGAATTAAATGTAATTAATCTTTGGAAATAACGAAAAAAGTCTCCGTTTTTGAACTCTTCATTTCTCGTAAGGTTTTAAATACTATATTTGAACCCATACCCGAAATTCAATAAAAATAAAATGGGTCACAGAAAATCGCCCCCCTCCCCTTAGTGCAACCTAAAGTAAAATTCCCCATTCCAAAATAAATCAAAATCTTTCACGAGAATGCATATAAAATCCGTACTCCATTACATTACAGCAGTGTAACTGGCGACTACTGATCGAATGGAGGAGGGGGAAACTTCATTCGGAGAGAAAATTCAAAACGACATATTTTTGGCGACTTACAATAAACATTTTGGAACGAACTGGAAATTAACTCCGTTTCCGTTTCGATCAAGTGAGCGCGGACAGGAGAATGCTATTTTTTCGAGAGCGAAATGAAATTATTCAAAAAAAAGGAGCTGCAGAAAAATGAAAACGGAAAATAACAATACGTTTGCATTGTATCTCACCGATGTAATTCGCTAAAAATGAAAACAAAACAATATTCCTTTTTGAAGTCCGACGGCGGCGCGGCGTGGGCGGCCGGGTCAATTGATTTAGAGACGGATTTTGGCCCGGTGACCAATGTTGTTTTTCCGGGGCGGGACGAAGGAGCAGAGAAGGATGCGCCGGGGACGGAACGAAATCTAATTTGTTTCCACCATTCTTCGCCGGATTTTCACTTCTCGCTTTTATACTGTATCTGCAGTATAATAATATAGAGACTTCGCGCGTCGACTTGGCACCGGTACGAAAATATTCTCGACGCCACTCGTTTCGAATTTTATCATTTCTCTCCATGAGCGTTTAATGAACACGATTTACACATATTGTAATACACCCGTCAGACGTGACTTCTTTTGGGGGCTGTTTTTGCAGGGTGGTAATTTTCAGGACTGCAAAAGAAACACGCAGTTTTTGTTTCGTTTTAAACGCTTTTTTTTTTTTTTTTTTTTGAGTCGTTTAAATAAGTGTTTTAAACTTTATTTTTTTTTTTTTTGTTTTGATTTTTCTTTTTCATAGATTAAACTTAAACCGTTAACAGCTTCTTTTTTTTTTTTTAATAATCACCGGAGAAAAAGAAATACAGACATATTTCGCGTCTAGGGTATTTTTCGCTCCTCGGGTGAGATATACTCTTGACGGCAACAATTTTAAGAGGTCTTCTTTTAGAGTTCAGTCAAAACGGCAGTTGTCCCATTTTACAATATTACTATTTTGCTTATTATTTTTTTTTTTTTTCTATGACACTTTTTTCTCTTGTAAAACTTATCAAAAAAGTTTTTACCAACAAATTAACGAATTTCGGCTCCAGATGATATTTTAAAGAGGTAATTTTTCGAAATCCTTAATAGTTCTTATATTAAATTTTGAGGAAAACTACCTAAAATTCGACAGAAATTCCTTTAAAACTTATTTTTCAATTCAAACTTTATAAACATTTAAGCATAGATAGATATATTACAACAATAATGCGATCGATTTGACAATAATTATTTTAATGCAACAATTTCCGAGTGCCAGTAATCATATAAAAATGTACCTTTGGCATTTCTTAGGGTCAACCGTGTACTTACTACGATATTGTAACGAAATTCGCATGACTCTAGCGAATTAATTTTCACGAGTAATTTCGAATATTTTTATAATTATTTAAGTCACGGAAAATTAGCTGCGAACAATAATATCCGACTGTTATGACGTGTTGATTTCCTTTTGTTTCTAATGTTTCTTTCGTACTAAAGAAAAAATGGAAAAGGCGAACGCCAAATATTTTCGTTAAACGAGCACGACTGCTAGTATAAACGAATAATAATAAAATAACTACAAAATAACTAAATAAAAAGTGTGTACTTCGCACGTCGGGTGGGATTTTCTTGACGGGCGTGTTGAATTTTAAAGAAACGATAAATCATTTGCTCAATAAAACGATTCGGAACGAAGAAAGTTAATAAGATAAAAAATACATGAGAAAAAACAAAATGTTAGAAAAATGTCCAACGTTTTTTTTTTTCACATTCCCAAAATTTTCTTATATAAATTAATTAATTAATTTAGCTAAATTAAAATCATATAAAATAGGAATTATTTGGAGTTCACACACTGATATAGCACTCGCAATAACAATGATTTTTGTTCGACTTGAGATTTAATGAACGTTCAGGTTTAACCTGAGGAGTACACGTACAAAAATAGTCGGGGTGGCCAGTAAACTATTAAGGGTGGTCCAGCTACTCCAGGCCATCCCTTAGCTGCGTGCCCGGTTGTCCAGAACAACCCTGTACCTAAATGAAGCGTTCAAATGGAATACGCTTAGAGTGACCTGTCGAAAAGAATAAAAAATTACCGTATCGAAATATTGTATTCCTCGCTCAATCGGATCACTGATGAGGAACTGTTATCGCACTTTAAAATTAATGTTTTTGTTTTTGTGTGTCTTATCTGATATGATAATATGAAAATTTTGAAGTGGTACCAACCGAATAAGAAAAATAATTTTTTCTCAAAACGGTCACTCTTAGCGTATTCCATTTGATTGCTTCAATTCGCTATACGGTATGGCACCTTTATATTATTCAATTCTTTACTCTATGGTCCAGAACGGTACCTGGATAGCGAACAGCGCAAAAACGCGCCAATGTCTCTCTCTTTCTCTCTCTTTCTCCCACTCTCTCTCTCCCCCACTCCCACTCTCTCTCTCCCCCACTCTCTCTCTCTCTCTCTCTGTCGCTAAGCGGTTACGTTTTCGCAGTGCGGACGACCCACGACGACGAAGCTTTCTTCCGTCGTCGGAGCCGACGATTAATCTTGCCGCAGGGTATTAAAATATTACATTACGATATATCGATTCCCCGGACCGAAGAGAGCACGGTTTCTGCGATGGCGGCGGATGAATTGTTCGGAGAAAAATGGCGCGGTTTCTCGGCGCTACAATATTACATAATATAACACGACACCTTCCCCCGCGGTGCAGGTGGCTGCTGTAAGACCGGTGACAAAGCGACGGCGAGCATTACACGGTTTATACCTAAATATATATATATATAGATTTGTACATAACATCGTATCCCCCCCCTCCTACTGCGGCGGATATTACCATCTGCGGTGTATACACCTACGGAAAAAGCATCGATTTTTTTTCTCGCCCCCCCCTCCATCCACAGGTCTCGATCCGACGTAAATATTATTATTTATTATCGGCCCCGGTCGTCCTCTCCCTCGTACAGGGTAGTAAATCCTCATATATATATATATAGGGTGGTTGTGGTTTTTATCATAAAGGTAGGCGTCGGAATCGTAAGATTTCTAACAAAAAAAAAAAAAATTCAAAAATAACCGACAAATATCGAATTCTCCAAATAGAAATCACCCTCTAGATCAGGGGTTCCCAAACTTTTTTTTTTATGTTACCCATTTTGGTCATTTTTTTCAATTTTAGCGACCCACGACAATAACGAAATGTCCTTAATATGTACACAACTGTTGAATAACTCTTAATTATTCATTTATTCATTACACAAAAAATGTGTGATAAATATTTAAAATTACATAAGTATACCTATACAATTAAATTAATATTACAAAAAAAATATATATATATATATTTATAAAAAGTCGGACATACTTCACACCATGCGGATTCTTCACTCAAAAAAAAAAAAAAAATGTCTTCCCCAAAAATATTTTTCATATTATTGTCTGCAGTCTATATTTAAATTCATTATTAAAAAGTTTCAATTGAATTTTTGTCTAATTCAGGGTTGTTTTTCTCAAATTTTGAATAACTATTGAGAATTTTGCAAATAATAAACACCCTAAAGTACAATACCGAAAAAAAAAAAATAAACATCATTGTAAAAATTCTTCACTTCACTCAGAAACAAAAAATTTAACGTGACCCACCAAAAATTTAAATCACGACCCACAGTTTGGGAACCTCTGCTCTAGATGCTACCCTATAACAGTACGTCCTGTCATCGTGTCATTTGGTGGTGGGATCCTTCGTCCTCTAATCACAGTCGTCTGTAAAATATTAAGCTCGTGGTAAAGAGTGTCCAAAGAAAGTTTCTCAGGACAGTGACTCACAAATTTATTAATCCTTTTTAGGTTTCGAGTGGAGCGAAAAAAGCCTATATAGTGGTTTTTCAAATGATTATTGTTATTTCTTTTTTTTCTCCCTTTTCCGTGTATAAAACTACTTGTCCTAAAGTTTCACGAAGTAACTTTATAGATCATAAATCACTCCCAGAGGGGGGTGGTACTTTAAAACGGTAGTTTTTTGAAATTCTCAATAATTTTTCCTGAAAACGAGGAAAACTTGTAGAACGAAAAAAAAAAAAAAGCAGTAAGAGCTGCAAACGAAACGTCGTCGAAAAATCGATTTTATCAATTTTATCGCTGTAACTCCAAAAAACAAAAAGAAATAAAAACTAGAAATGTTCACCAAATTCGAAAACGGTGTAATATATACGGAAAATAAATGTGTACACATACACAATATTAAAACGCGATACATAGTGTATAAATCTGTTATGCTCTCAATATTAATAATATTATAAGACTCCGTTTAAAACTTTGAGTTTATTAAATTAAAAAAAACTTTTCAAAGTCTTCTACGTTAATGCCCGAGAATAATATAATGCATTAAAAAGGGGTTTATTATAAATAAAACAATTACAACAAAATCACAAAAATATGATTTTAAAATGATTTTTTTTTTTTTTTTTTTTTTTTTAACGACATTTATTTAAACAATAATTATTTCATATAATAAAATTAATTATTTATAATATTATTAAAGACATTTATTCGGATAGCTTGCAATGAGAACACAAAAAACTGTAGAGAAAAATTCCAAAAGTTCATCTACCAAAAAGCAAAATAATTATTTATAAAACGCATAAAAAATTACAGACGAAAAATGAACCGTAAAATTGGTAACAATTGAATTTTCATAACACAAGTCGTATATTTCTGTAAAGACGAAAATCGTATAAGAGCATTAGTAATTTTTGCCATTGTTATATTATTATTATAATACTTTTATTCACACCGAACTCGACGCGAAGTACGACGCAAAAACTTTACTTTTTTAATTTTTCTCCCGTCACACCGACAGTTCCTCAACGTTTTCTTGTTTACCTCTCTTTTTAATGTTTATACTGATTCACACACGAGTTGTTATTTTCCAGTGATCGTAAAATATGTGCAAAATTATAACGCTCGTAATTACAATTTAAACGACGCAATTTTAGTTTTGAATAATGTAATTAATGTAATTAATATTACTATATCACTTATTCCATATTGTATAAAAGAGCAGTTTTTTCCCCATATTCAATCGCTTTTATTCCTTTTAAAACGCTTATTTAACTTCTAATGTATGTAATCTGATTAATTTTTGAGCTGTTTTTTTTTTTTTCTATTCTTTCTTTGCTTAAACTCGCACATAAAGTTGATACTATTGAGAGATATCATTTAAATTATTTGATGAAAGTGTTTCGACGATGTTGTTATGATTAAAACATTATATTCCTCACTTATTCAGTTTAGATTTCTAAATTATATTCGTTTCAAAGGTCTTGAAGACCTTTCATTAATTATTCATAAATTAGATCACAATACAATTATTAAAAATCATTAGATCATAAAATTCTCATGTGATATTTGTCAAACGAAAGAATTAGGTGTACATTCATTAAATATGAATAGATTTTAGCATTTCTCAATGTTAAATACTCTAATTCGTAATTATTATATTACCTAAACGATTAAATTGATGAGATTCTGATTATTGCCGTCAATGAAGCTATTGCCTCTAATTAAAAAAATAAAAAAAAAATAAAAAATGCTTTATGGTAATTAATTTTGTAAAATTCAATTATGTGCCTACATAATGTCTAAATCTATACAAGTGAAAGAAAGACATCAGATTTATGTGGTCCCCAGGTCATTGTAACATAAAGGAAATGAGAAGGCAGATGAAGCCGCTAGAGATGCGATCAATAGTCCAAACAGCGAACCAATAGTAGATATCAAAAGAAATATAAACAAATATTGCACTAATTAGTGGAAATTATATTGGCACAAGATCTCGGAAAATAAGTTAAGAGAAATCAAGCATCGTGTTGAACTCTGACCTATACCAATGAATCGGCGGCGGACTGATTTCTGCGAATCCATTAATCGTCGACTATTATTTTACGCAAATTTGTGGCGCTCGCGACGGAAATAATAACCGCGTTACGCCATAACATTATCATTATATAATACGTAGTAATAATAATAACTCGAGAAAACAGTATTATTCCGTGTTTAATGTATTGTATTATTCGCGTGTAAGTACTGTTACGGCACAGCTAAGGGTGTGGTGCGCTGCTTTACTTGCACACTCCTTAAACGTCTGCTGCAGTGGAGTGTATTCGAGGGGTGGGCGATGAGTGGATCGCCCTCTCCTTGGAGTTTTTTTTTTTTGTTTTTCATCGAAATATAATGTTATACATTTATAATTATAAATTTTCGTCTACCGTGGACGATTTTTTTTACAAAAGTAGAAAAAAACGATTTTGCTGTAAAATATTTATACTCTGATACTCGTAATCAATAAGAACGAATAATACTTAATTTAAAATTTCATTTCGAGTGAAATTAAGTTGAAATTCGTTGAGATTTGTTCGATTTTTCATTGACAACAATGATTTTTTTTTTTTCAGTAACAACATTTAAACAAATTATTATACATTATTTTAATAATGTATAATAATAGATACATACTATATCAAATGCTTTTACTTTTAACATAATTAGGAATTTTTATAAAAAAAAAAAAAAAAAAAAAAGTTACATGTCATCAATTTTATGAATATGACGTGGTCGGATGGTTTTTTTAATAAGCTACGAGGACACTGAATGAGAGAATTAATCAAAAAGCACGTTTATAGTCAAACATTTGGAGGGCGGAGAAAACGAGCGTTCTGCTATACGACTGATAAAAGACATATTTAGGTATTTCATATCTGAAATACGTATGTGTAAAAAAAAAATAGATTTGAACAATTTACAAATTTGTTTCGGGAGGTAAAAATGGATTTATGAGACCGAATGATAATATGATGTGCAAGGATATAATTTACAAATCGCTCCCTCCTTTGTTAGGGTAGGTCTGCTGTCAAAATATGTTTTTCAAATATTTTTTTAAAAAAGATTATCTTTATCATATTCTCATGATTAATTCATTGTGATGGAAATCAGTTTTAAAATATACCAATATAAAGATAGGATTTTCAATATTTCTCATTCGGTTTAATTGGAAAATATGTTAGATTTGACTTTCAAAAAATCAATTTTTAGGATCTTTCCTATCTTCTATATCATTATTTTTGGTTCTCAATATCGCCGACTAACATATTTCATTCGGTTGTTTTTAAATAAATGCATTTTATTCATTATAACACTCCCAATAAATTGCACAGTATACTTTTGAGCGTGAAAATTGTGATTTTTCAAAAAAAAAGTTTAGAAAGGAAAATCTACCGAAATTTCTTGGGACATTCGTTAAATATATTATATAATAGATATAAAGGAAATTCGAAAACAATTCGGAGCAGAAAATTGAAAATAAGTATTAACATAATCGAAACATTTAACTGGTTTATTATTAGTTAACTTCGATATTCTCTTCCAGTAAAATTGTAACGATTCGAGTAAAACATTTTTTTTTTTTTTTTCAGCAAAATATTCATAAGATATTTTTCTTATTTTCAAGAACATCACGTAGATAGACTATATTTTTCACGTTTACTTATTTAAAGTTACAACACCAACGAGACTGTTATATTACAAAAAACTTATTTTTGTTATTTTTCCACAACTTGTTCAATTATTCGGTTTAAAAAAAGTTGAATATTTTATACTCTAAGCTTACTCGTATTATGCTCTCATATATATATTAATCAGAAATCAGTTTGTTTTTAATTGCTATAGATATTTCACGAGCACTTAAAACGTCGAAACACGTCAAAATTAATGATTTGTTTTCACTTTAAGTATCAACTTTTAATTAAGCACAAATAATAAAAACGAAATCGTTAAAAATGTTTTCGACTTTCCCGTTCCATGCGAATCGATCCAGAGACGCCGCGCTCGGTCACCACAGGACTTAATATTTCGGAAAATAAAAAAACTAGAAATATAACTCCAAAGAGATTCTATTTATCCTCTCATGATACGTAACTAATAATCTCCGTGAAATATTTTCCAACGTTAACGTAATATTATAATAATTATTAATCAGTGATCGATTTACTATATTTTCGGACACTCTTCGCACCACGAGCATTCTTCGAGCTCTTCGAGTGGGATACTCTCGGTGGGCGTGTTGCATTAGAAAAAAAAAAAAACGATAAATTAAATCTTTAAGTAGTTGCTTTAGCACACCCCAAAACTGAAGTCTAACCCCTCCAACGTCCTGTGTGGTGTAACTTCTCTCTCTCTCTCTCTCTCTCTCTCTCGTGCGCTTCAGCCTGAGAACTACTAGTAATAGGCGATTTTTCCGTCCGAAAGCCTGTTAATGGCGTTTTTTCCGCGACGATGCGTCGCACAGTCGTCATCACAACATCGTTCACGACAACGACGACACGTCGTGGGCAGGAACACGGCCAGCGACGGAACAAACGTGGCCGTCGGTCCTGATGGGGTCTCTTGGGGGTAGATTTTTATCGTCCACTATATAACGTATACGCTTTTCGCCCCGTGCACACCGCGAGCCGAGATAATAATAATATGGCGATTTCCTCGAGTTTCGATTTAGCAATCGAGTGGAAGACACAAAAGGTCGATTATGATATATATATATATATATATATTTATAATATAACTATATATTTTTTAATATGTTACTTATACCGGTGTAACGACGATAATAATTCAAGGGAATAACTGCGTTTTCCGGGAAACTCCTATATACCCCGCCCGGAGTCGTTTGTAAACCATTAATGAAATGTGTACCGTTTAGACTCTAATATTGTGATTATTACAATATTATTATTATTATTATTATGATAATGGTTGCCTGAGAATCGTGTAAATCGTCTAAATATCTAGTTGTAACCCTTCGTTAGGGGTGGATCGTGTCATTGAAACACGTGACCCCATTACAAATTGATAAGAGAAAGCCAATAGTGCAGCTGACTGTTATATATTTTAGATTCTGAACGAAGTGAAACTAACTAAACTAGTGTTATTTCTACAATGATGTTTATTTATTTTTATTATTATTATTATTATTTTTAGATTCTGAACAAAGTGAAGAAGCTAGTGTTTTTACAATGATGTTTATTTTTTTTTTTTCTGTTAACACTTTTTCGTATAGAAATACTTGTCCAAAAGTTTCGATCAATAACTTTTTGAAA
>JAIPRM010014249.1:0-10874 GCA_025469315.1 Stegophylla sp. TES_Ste_2020
GATGAATACGATGATGGTGTGAAATAATATCCACGTGCAACAATAGTTTTCTAATTATTTTATTTTATTTTGAAAATTCAATATTTTCGGTTATTATACTACATACCTACTAATTCACCTACATAGTTAAGTTATGTGTTGCGGCCTAGTGGAAATGGAACCGGCCTAGTGCGCGACAGCACCAGGCTCGATTCCAGCCCGGCACTCCGAATTTTTGCATTTTTTTTTCTTATTTTATTAACTTCCTTCGTTCAGAATCGTTTTACTGAAGAAATTCTTTATCATTTCTTTAAAATTTAATACGCCCGTCAAGAGAATACCACCCGTCGTGCGAAGTACACCCATCGTGCGAAGTATGTCCGCTTTTTAAAAATTCATATTACGACCAAATTTCTCTTTCGTCAATGTTCTATTTTTTTTTGTCTGGGAGTGATCTAAGGAATATTTATGATCTCCACTAATAATATCGATCTAACTAAATTAACTAACAAATTTTGTTTGTAGGTATTCTAGCTACGAATTAATTATGTAAAGATCATCAAAATAGCACTTTTCATACATTCGGATTAAGTGTATAAGAGCTGAATTAAATTATTTTCTATAACAGATAATTTTTTGTTATGTATTAGGTACTAGACAATTGACATTATAGTCAAATTCTAAATTTTTTATCAGGAGATCCACTTCTCAATATCAAATAATTATATCATTCACATATATCAAAAAGAAATATGTTTTTCATAATATCATTAAAGTATTTCACAAAAAGTGACATTTTCAATTTTGAAATATTTCAAATTAAGAACCCTAATTCTAAGTCATTTAATAAATATATCAAATTTTCAATTTTCAGCCTTATAGGGTGTAGTATGCAGTATTATTCAAGAACAGAGGTAGAATATTTCCAACGCATGACCTCGTATTTGATTCGGTAGTTTGTACTGCATAAAAAACTTAAGGATGTGCTCTTGTTTTTAACAAATTTAAATATTTAAATTTTTTTCCATGCTTAGGTACCTATACATTTTTTACTCCCCTACCCTCTTTGAGTTTAAATTTTAATAAGAATTTTTTTTTTTTTTTGATTTAATATTTTGATTTATGATATTAATATATTTGAACATTCTACCTATGGTTTTAAAACGGTGTCTGTAATATGTAAAAAACATTTAAACTATTTCCATAAAATTCATTCAAGTTTATCGTATAGGGTATTTTAATATTTTAATTAATTAACTTTAAATCAATTTTATAAACTATCAAAACTCTAACCCACTTTAAAATAAGCCATTTTCGATAATATAGGTTATGTAACAAATGATTTAATTAATATTTGAATGAAAAAAATAGAAGGCGAAACTCGGAAGAAATCAATTTTGGCACATATTCGTGGGAATTATAAAATGTTAACAATTTTTGTATGTCAAATTAATTGTAATTTGAAGTCATTTATGCAGTAAAACAAAAAAAAGGAATTAAATTAATTATGGTCATGAAACTTTGTGAAATTGTTGTTAGTTCGTTGAAAAATACGATAAATGTGAATTACATAAATCAAAAGTTTAACTCGCTTGAAAACAGCCAATTTTTAAGATAAAACAAAACGCTACACAGAAAATCAATATGCAACAGCGACAAAATGACAGTGATATACATCGGGAATTTGCAGGTCATTACTTAACAGCGAATCAATGTTTAGTTTATTTTATAATACTTGTGTTTTCGTTCACACTTCACATATTTAAGTGTCAAAAAAGAAAACCTTATATTTAAATACTTTTTTGAAATTTTCAGTACAGTTAATAAATTATTTTTACAGTAGTCACGAGTAAATAATATTATATAAGTATAGTAAAATTTACTGAGTAAATAATTTTCGTTCAGATCGGCATCCACTTAAACAAAAATCGTTAAATTTTCTGTGCCTAAAAAAAAAAAAGGAATCAAGCATTCAGTTTGGTTCGTAGTTAAAATTTCTTCTGGCCCGTTCCCTATTATCACGTGTCTGAGGTCACAAATATGGAAATCATTATATAATATGTATTAACCCTTTCACAATTAATTCATAATGAATTTTATATAATGTGCACTGCCCTGCTGACACACAATTAAATTTTTTTAAATTTTTTTGACAGCAATATATTTTGAGATAGGTATATAAAAAAGTAGTTTTTTTTTCGTTTTGGTCATTATATTAGAAAATATGAACGATTTAAGTTAGCGATTGTTTCCTTAAATTATCATTTTATTATATATTATCATATATAATATAAATTTATTATATATATTTTATCACATCTTTGAATTTACAACGTAATCTACCTTCTGCTTACATTATCACATGACTGAAAATAATTTTTGCTCATGTTATCGTTCACTGAATGCGTAATATTCATATCACCATGAAGTAGCTCTACGAAAACGCATATATGTGCGTCCATAGCAGTGAAAAAAATAATTAATATTTCAATTTCATAACGTTTATGTGGAATAAACTTAAAATTTGAAAACGATATTAAAATAATATGATAATTTTTTTTTCACGCTGATGTTTAAACAAAATCAACGTAATTAATAAATTAAACGAAATTTTCTAAAAATATAGCGATTTTGTTGTAATGTCGTAGTTTATTTTTTATTATATTCCTATCGTAAATCGTCCGTTAGAAACAAAACATTGTCATATTTGTAATATTATCAAATAAACGCTTATCGTTTGGAACAAAAAATAATTTATAAAACATCACGTATATGACGTTTGTAAATATAAAACTGTATTTTAAAAACAATGACATTTCTACATCAACGCACGTTTTTATCTTTTTCAATTATTAACCTTTTATCTTTTTCGAACTCTTTAAAAAACGTGTTAATCACAGTACGCATATGTAATCGCATGAACTAAATATGAAGTACCTTCATAACAACTGTCGAGGTACGATATCAATAGAAACATTTTTAAACGAGAAATTTTTCTTTTGATTTTGATGTGGGTAAAAAAAATAAAATAAATGAATACAGGGTGAAATTTAATTGTATCCATAATATTTTTAATGTTCAAATTTCTCAGTGTATAGTTGAATAAAAAAATTTCATAACATAATATTATAATGAGATTGGAATATTTTATTTTACAACAAAGGAACTTAAAACATTCACTCGTTCTCAATGAATAGTGTAAAATATTTTACAAAACATTTAAAAAAAAAAAAAAAAAAATGTGCCAACTTTATGGATAAATATATAATTTTGAAAATAAAATATATTTTGATATCATTATTTGATGTTGTAATAAAAACTTACTCATACTAAAATCTATAACCAAGTTTTAGACTGTGTGGACCGAAGACACTAGGTAGTGTTTTTAAAATAATGTTATTATTATAATATTTTTTTCTGTAAACACTTTTTCGTAAAGAAATACTTGTTCAAAAGTTTTAATCGGCAACCAAATGGTATTCAGACTTTAGATAGTATTTTAAAGGAGTCATTTTTCGAAATACTTACTTAATAGTCTTTTTTAAATTTGGGAAAAACTATCCAAAATTTGACAAAATTGACTTTAAAACTTTTTATTTAATTTAAATTTTATAAAAATTTAAAAATAGACGAATAATAATATAAAGACCATTTTGGTGAAATAAAATTTTTTATATGTGATTTTATTTTTTTCTAAATTAGTTTATCTAATACATTTCTTGTAAAACTGATAATTACTTTTGTATATTAACTACAGAAATGTTTTATTGAAGAAGTGATTTATCATTTCTTTAAAATTCAATACACACACGCCAAGAGCATCTCACCCAAGGAGCGAAGAATACTCATTTTGTATTATAAGTAAAAATAAGAAAATAGTTTTTTCCATATGAAATAACGATATTTTTTCAACCAAAACCTCATTTAAAATTTAATTCTTTATCCGGAAATTATTTTCACTTAGTAAAATATTTCTCACGTATTTTCTTTCCCGTAAGAACTCCATTCTATCCTATAAATAATTATTATTTTAAAATAAAGCTACCAACACAAACAAATTGAAATTATTTCACCATAATAAATCCATAAAAGTAATAACTTAGATAAGACTTGCCGCATCATGCACACCCCATGGCCACGCCTCAAGTCTTTACTTATTTATATTAATGGCTGCAGAACGTTGCACGGACTCCGACAAAATAACAAGCGTGAATATCAGAACCATTTGTCGTGCTGTGACGGACCGTGGGGTGCTGTAACCGCGTGAATTGGACTTGATTGGTCAGTTTCAATGGGGTAGAATAAACACTTTAGAGGAGCGGAAGATTCAACTTGTACCGGCAGCGAAAATCCTTAATACTTCCCTAACCTAACCTAATTCAATCCCTCTTTTTGAAAGATATATATATATTTTTTTTTTTTTTGCAAGATGCTCTTGAGGGGAAATTTTTTCCTTTTTATTCTCAAAAGTATGGAAAAATCGTTTCTTCAATAAAATTATTCTGAGCAGAGCTCCAGTTTATATAAAACCATTTTAATTAAAAATCATCAAATAATAATTCATTATAATAATTCAAAAGATTATTACAATTCCAAAAAAAAAAAAAAATATATTTTTGACAGACACAGATCCAATTGTTAGCTGATAACTGGGAAAAAGACATTTTTGATGACGATAAAAAACTGTAAGAAAAAAAATTTCAAAACTATTTTGTTTATTTACATATTAAATAGGAAATTTACCAAAACATTTCTCATACTATTGTCTACGCATATTTATATTTTCATAAAGTTTGGATAAGAAAAATAAAAAAATAGTATCGAAGGCATTTTTGTAAAATTTTTGATAGTTTTTCCTGAATTTTGGATGAACTGATGAGAATGTCGAAAAATCACCGTTTAAAAGTGCCACTAAAAAACCTAGTTGTGAATTTTGATGCAAAAAGTTGCTGGTTGAAACTTTCGGACAATTATTTCTAATACGATATCGTGTACAAAAAAAATAATTTTAATAATTATATCATATTGTAAAAACACTATAATTATAATAATTATGGCATATTGTAAAAACACTTGAATCTTCGCTCCATTCAGAATCTTAAAGTGTGTATCAACAATGTATAATATATAATTCATTCAAAAGAACTTATCAATTATTAAACAGATTTTCTTTTTTTGTAATTTAACGGTAAATATTCCAGGTCGTACTTTAACTTATATGGCAACCGTATACCGTACAACTTATAAAATAGTTTCAGTCATAAAACCTGTCTGGACCTGTAACATGTATTATACGGTTTAAATTATTATCATTTAATCATAAAATAATTTTACAAAATTTAGAAAATTACAATTAAAAACCATAGATAATTTTTGTGGCTCCGAGATAAAAATTAACGGGTATTTTTTCGGGTAATGAATTTAGATTCTGAGTGAAGTGAAAAAATAGTGTTTTTACAATAATGATGATTTTTTAAATTTTTTTTCTTTTTTTTTTTTCTGTTAACACGTTAATAATAATGTCTAAAAGTTTCGACCGATAAATTTTTACAATTCACTTTTTGTACTTTTGAAACGTAATTTTTTGAAATTCTCAAATAGTTTGACAAAAAAATAAAAAATAATAATTAAATACTCAGCAATTATCTTTTTTTAGTTCAAACTTTATGAAAATTTAAATATATATATATATAAGACAATAATGTAAGAAAATTTTGAATAGGCGAAAAAACATTTTGGGAATAGTCTTATTGACAGAAATGATTTATCGTTTACATAAACATTTTTTCATCCGCAAGAGTATCCCACTCGGGGAGCAAAGAACCAAAAAACAAACAAGGTGTCTGGCTTTTAAAACTTTTATTTAACATTTAACTGGAACGAATAATAATGGCTCGTGTGTTGTATTATTTTTTTCATTCTTATCGCTCATTGAGCAACGCTCAATTTCAAAAAAAAAAAAAAAAGACATTAGGGGTACGCTTTTTATTTTTTGGAAAACCTAAACGAAATCTCCCCCATTCGAGCTCTGTTTTCTGTTACACGTTCAGTAGTACTACTCGTACGCATTATATTATATAATTTACGTATGGAGTACAACATCGTTTTACGATTATGTATTATCCGAAGTTCCACTAGTGTGTGCATTTGCGTATGATAATAATAATAATATTAATAATAATAATAATAATATAATAACGGGCATAACTTTCACGGATTGTTCTGAAATGTTCATCGGTTTCGATTTATGCTATATGCTCCGAAGGTGATGCGAAATAAATTGATTCCCAGTAAATATAGTTGAAGTGCGACCGAATTCCGATGAATGTGCATTATAAATTTCTCGCTAAATGTCATCGTATAAATGACAGCAATAGTAATGACCAGAGTTGGGACTAAAATGTTTATAAATATGCGCTATGATAATATGACCTTAAATATCGCTGAAATATACAATAAAAACAACGAAATAACAAAAATAAATAAAATATTAGTTATTAATACCACCTGAACGACGCCTTCACCTGATGCTTAACGATTGTTGGTGACGGATCGCTTGGTGGAAGAAATTAGATCTCGAAAATATGAAACCCGGTCATTTAAATGCTACAAAAACTTGAGTTCTCTAGGCAGTGTCGCAACTATATGTTTGAGGGCCCGTGTACAAGAGTATAACCAGGGGCCTTTTATCAAACAACTACTTAGTACTAAGTTATTATAATTTATAAAATAAATTCTTAATTAAGAATATGTATCTTATACAACCGTACTGCAGAGCTTCCTCTTCAGCAGAAATAATACAATTTTCTTTAAATTTTTTTATTTAATTTCAAAGTCACTTTTTTTGTTAAAATTTTAACTAATTGATATCGATAGTTACCATAAATCATCAGAATTTATAGTATTTTAATGAATGACTATTGTATTTAAATAAAATAATGAATACATTTATAAAACATTAAAATTGTTTGCTCTAATGTCAACAATTAAAAAATAAAATCAGTAATATAAAAAAAAAAATTCTAGATTTGACGTTTGCAAAATTGTATTTATTTCTCAAGTACTGTTCCTTTTAAAATTGAATATTCCTGCTGTAGTGCATAAATGATCTATTAAATTGAATTACAGAAACAATTTTTAACAAACTTTATTTTGGAAAAACTCTTGACTGATAAAACTGTGACCAACTATGTAAGAAATATAATTTTTCTTATGTAGCTGTTTGAACAATTGAAAAACTTTAATTTATAAAGTCATCTGAATTCTGAATGATATGATTTACCAAATAGATTATGCATAGCTGTCAACAACTATTATTCGCTTTAACTGATGAACATATTACTTTCCCTGACTAAAAAATACAAAAAATGGTAAACCATTATTTGCAAAAGTATAAAATTAAACTTATACAAATTCCCTAAATGACAGAGGGAGCCCGTGTGCAGTGCACACCTTGCACACCCAGTAGTTGCGGCATTGTCTCTAGGTGATATGGGTGTATTCTTACTTTGAAAATTCGATTAAATTGAAAACACTTTAATTAAAATTAAATTTCACCAGTTTTCATTAAATACCTGCTGCAATAGCAATAACAGCACTAAAAAGTGTGTACTTCGCTCGTCGAGGTGTTCTTCACACGTCGGGTGGGATACCCTTGATGGGTAAATTGAAATTTAAAGGAACGATAAACCATTTCTCCAATAAAACAATTCTGAACAAAGCTTCAACTAATACACAATAATAATTGTCAGTATTGAAGATGTCGAACTTAAATGTCGAACTAAAATTTATTTTGTTACAAACAACATTTAAGAAAAACGAAAATTGATTTTCATTTTTTGACACATTTCCCCCGTTTTTGGAAAAACTTTGGAAAAAGGAAAAATGATCTCTTTAAAGTACTATCTGGGTGTGATTTGAGATCTATAGAGATACCGATAAAAACTTTTGGAAAAGTATTTTCATACAAAAAAATGTTTACAGAAAGAGAAAAAAGAAAAAAGAAAAAAATAGTAAATATCATTGTAAAAGCATGAGCTTCCTCACTTCGTTCAGAATCTAAAACTAAGAAAATCGTAAAATGTGCAAGATTTTCTGAACTACGAGACAAATTTTTACTTGATTCTGCTATTTTTTTTTTAGCAAATATTAGCAAATCACAACCCTGGTAATGAAAATTAATTTATGTACTTCCGTGGATTTCGAGTGAGCAAAAATGTGGAAGACGCGTTTGAATAATGAATTTCGTTGGGTTTGGAATTTGTTATTTCTGCCGCAGTTCGCGAGACGTACCAACGTAGAAATTTAATACCGAGAAAAACCAGTGCCAGTTAGAATTATTATTTAATTTATGTTAATCGCGAACGACTGTATGAATTTGATAAATTTTGCGCATTTCAATTGGGTGAAAAAGTAATCATAAGTTTTCGGGGAATATTATACGTTTCGAACGGTGAAAGGTGGTGTGTGCGACGAGTAATAGTGAAACGCGTTTTTAATTATGCAAAACAATTTGTATTTTTAATTTTTTTCACTCGATACGAAATAAAAACTTTACAGACGTCAATATTCCTGTACATACAACAAAAAATACGATATAATGAATGCGAATTTTATTATTAATGATAGTTTCGCAATAAAAACACATAATTATTTGCACGTATTTTCGTTAAATAAATATATTTTAATTATTTATTTATTTATTTTTTTTTTTTGATCCGAACGATAGTTTATTTATGTTGAAGTTATGCAAAAGAAACGATAGATAATTAATCGAACTGGGTTGAGTGGAAATAAGTAATGTCAAACCGCGATTTTTATAATAATATGTCGATCCGAGCTCGATGTAATTATTGTGAACCCGAACCACACAAAATGAGAAAATATGGACAGACAATCATTTTTATTCTTCACTCTTCGGATAAGATAATGGTGGGAGGCCAATTAAATTTATTTGAATTTGAAAAAAATGATAAATTAAAATAAGAAAAGTAAAGTTAAAATATAATAAAGTAATGAAATAGAGGTAAAGTAATTGAGTATAGAAAAGTATATTAAAGTAAAGGAAAGTAAAAATAATTAAAGTATAGACAAGTTCAATACAGACAAGCATATTATAAACGCTTGTTCGTAATAGTAGTAAATTCTGAAATTAATAAATTAAAATTATACATAAATGACGGCTTAAAGAATTATTTTTCTAAAATAAAAATATTTTTATTTTTTTTTTTATTCGTCATACTTCCAACATGGTTAATAATATTAACAACACATATGTTATACATTTTCTACGAAGGAACCACAGCTCCCATACTCCCTCCTTAATACCTCTATTGGATTGCCAGTGCTGACCGATCGTTTTATATACCGGTCGATTTTAAATATTATATAATTATAATTGATTAATATTATTTTAATTCATTTTAAATTCATTACTTAGGTATTCTAGAATATAAAATTAAACACTCATAATATGCTCAATGTTTGTTAAAAATTAGTATAGATACCTTCATAACATACACAATATTCATTACAAAATATTATTAATTAATGTACCTATCCTATCTAAATTTATTTTATTTAATACTGTGAGCAATTGGACATTTTACAATTTTAAATTTTTAGATATACCTTAATAATTAGTTCTCATTGAATTTAACCATATTATGGGAAATTTCAAGAAATTTGAAAAATGATATCTAAGTACCAGTTCAAAGCAATTTTTGATATTTTAAGGTACGGATCAAATATTTTGAACAACTATTTCTACCCAAAAAGTTATTCCTCCTCTCAAAAAAAAAAAAAAAATACTAACTTCTTCACGCTACTCGGAATCTAAAATAAAATACAGTTCGAATTTTTAATTAAATGTATTAAACTATATTGATATATATATATATATATATATATATATACTGGTTTATTTAGATTAGAAAACGATTAGAAAATCGATAGCTTCTGGTATATCAGTGACGTTAGATTCTTATTTTCGTTCTCAGACCACTGTTAAAAATCAAGGGGCTGCTAATGTACACCCTGCTTCCCCAAATGGCGCCTCTGAAATACGTCAATAAACGCGAAATGTCTACTTACACTGCTTTAATATACTTTTTACTGGCTCAAATAATAATAATAATAATAATACGTCTGGACGCATTTGTGAATACATCGGTATCGGGGAAAATCCGTACCCTTAACGGAAAATCCATATCACTAACGGGGATAATGTGTTGACTTGCGGTTGACTTATCTTATTTTCTAGTAAAGCGCGTTTCCAAATATAATATAAAAGCGAACGATCAAAGTTGCTGGGAGTTGTAGATAAACTAAAAAAAAATAAATAAATAAAAAAAATAGACCCCAGAGAAAACGCGCGGAAGTTAATAGTGTGTTATGATCGCAATAACTTGAATTGTAGGAATGGATAAAGGGGAAAAAATTGATATCATCAATACAGAATGTACGTTATTCGCTGATGAACAACAGAGCAGTGATCGCCGTGTTAAACGTCGAGTCGGACGTTACAAAAAATTAATTGAATAAAAAGATAAATATTTGTATTCATTAGTATTTGAAACTCACTGGAAACAAAATATGACCAGTGGCGGATTTACGGGGAGGGTCCAGGGGTCTGGACCCCTACCAGACTCCGATATATTATTTTATTATAAGCAGTGATACACACGATTAATCTCTGTATACATTATTTGTCTATGTTTCAAAATATGTACTGAAATAATAAAAATATATGTTGAATTATTATTTTTCGTCATTCAACAATTCTATTTTCATAATTTGATAATATCGTCTGCATTAATGGTAATCCCTTGATGTAAAAATTATGTACAGTTCATTAATTAATTCAGTTAAAACTTGTTTTTTATATAAATAAAAAG